>CM072929.1:74632343-74817343 GCA_036971965.1 Nyctalus aviator
GGGGGTGTGGTGTGTGGTATGTGTGTGGGGGGGTGGTGTGTGTGTGTGCGTGTGTGGTGTGTGTGTGGGGGTGTGGTGTGTGTGGTGTGTGTGTGCGGGTGCGGGTGTGGTGTGTGGTATGTGTGTGGGGGTGTGGTGTGTGTGGTGTGTGTGTGCGGGTGTGGTGTGTGGTATGTGTGTGCGGGTGTGGTGTGTGTGGTGTGTGTGGTGTGTGGGTGGGTGTGTGGCGTGTGGTATGTGGGGGGGGGTGTGGGGTGTGTGTGTGGTGTGTGTGTGGTGTGTGTGTGTGTGGTGTGTGTGTGCGTGTGTGGTGTGTGGTATGTGTGTGGGGGTGTGGTGTGTGTGGTGTGTGTGGTGTGTGTGTGCGTGTGTGGTGTGTGGTATGTGTGTGGGGGGGTGGTGTGTGTGGGGGGGTGTGGTGTGTGTGTGTGTGTGGTGTGTGTGTGCGTGTGTGGTGTGTGGTATGTGTGGGGGGTGTGGTGTGTGTGTGTGCGGGTGTGGTGTGTGGTATGTATGGGGGGTGTGGTGTGTGTGTGTGCGGGTGCGGGTGTGGTGTGTGGTATGTGTGTGGGGGTGTGGTGTGTGTGGTGTGTGTGTGTGCGTGTGTGGTGTGTGGTATGTGTGTGGGGGTGTGGTGTGTGTGATGTGTGTGGTGTGTGTGTGCGTGTGTGGTGTGTGGTATGTGCGGGGATGTGTGGTGTGTGTGTGTGCGGGTGTGGTGTGTGTGGTGTCTGGTGTGTGTGTGGTGTGTGTGTGCGGGTGTGGTGTGTGGTTTGTGTGTGCGGGTGTGGTGTGTGTGGTGTGTGTGGTGTGTGTGTGCGTGTGTGGTGTGTGGTATGTGTGTGGGGGTTGGTGTGTGTGTGGGGGGGTGGTGTGTGTGTGTGTGTGGTGTGTGTGTGCGTGTGTGGTGTGTGGTATGTGTGGGGGGTGTGGTGTGTGTGTGTGCGGGTGTGGTGTGTGGTATGTGCGGGGGGGTGTGGTGTGTGTGTGTGGGTGTGGTATGTGTGTGTGCGGGTGTGTGTGTGTGTGGTGTGTGTGTGTGGTGTGTGTGTGGTGTGTGTGTGTGTGGTGTGTGTGTGTGTGTGGTGTGTGTGATGTGTGTGTGTGTGTGGTGTGTGTGTGTGTGGTGTGTGTGTGGTGTGTGTGTGTGGTATGTTTGTGGGGGTGTGGTGTGTGTGGTGTGTGTGGTGTGTGTGTGCGTGTGTGGTGTGTGGTGTGTGTGTGGGTGTGTGGTGTGTGTGTGTGGCATGTGTGTGGTGTGTGGTGTGTGTGTGTGTGTGTGCAGTGTGTGTGTGTGTGTGTGTGTGCAGTGTGTGTGTGTGCGGGTGTGGTGTGTGGTGTGTGCGGGTGTGGTGTGTGGTGTGTGTGGGTGGGTGTGGTGTGTGTGGTGTCTGGTGTGTGTGTGGTGTGTGTGGGTGGGTGTGGTGTGTGGTGTGTGGGGGTGTGTGGTGTTTGTGGTGTGTGGTGTGTGTGTGTGGGTGTGGTGTGTAGTGTGTGTGTGTGCGGGTGTGGTGTGTGGTATGTGTGTGGTGTGTGGTGTGTGTGTGTGGGTGTGGTGTGTGGTGTGTGTGTGTGCGGGTGTGGTGTGTGGTATGTGTGTGGGGGTGTGGTGTGTGTGTGTGCGTGTGTGGTGTGTGGTATGTGTGTGGGGGTGTGGTGTGTGTGTGTGTGGGGGTGTGGTGTGTGTGTGTGCGGGTGTGGTGTGTGGTGTGTGTGTGTGGGTGTGGTGTGTGTGTGTGGGGGTGTGGTGTGTGTGCGGGTGTGGTGTCTGGTATGTGTGTGGTGTGTGTGTGTGCGGGTGTGGTGTGAGTGTTGTGTGTGGGTGTGTGGTGTGTGTGTGTGGGTGTGGTGTGTGTGTGTGCGGGGGGTGTGTGTGGTATGTGCGGGGGGTGTGGTGTGTGTGTGGGGGTGTGGTGTGTGTGGTGTGTGTGTGTGCGGGCGTGGTGTGTGGTATGTGTGTGGGGGTGTGGTGTGTGTGTGTGCGGGGGGGTGTGTGTGTGAGGGGGTGTGCTTCTGGTCTGGCTTGCACAGGGAAGGGAGCTGCCTCCTCAGCTTGCACTCGGCTCCTTCTCCTGGTCCTGTTGCTGTGGGCAGGGACAGGAAGGTTCCAGGCAGAGGCGGCGGGAGAGGGTGGTGCTCTGTGAGCTCAGGGCCCGGCTCCGGGTGCCCCTGGAGGAGGACCTCTCCTGGGACCTGCCGAGGTCGAGAGCTGGGGCCACCGTGCTCCGCGCTGGGCCCCCTGGTGGCTGTGCAGCTGCTGGGGAGAAGCACTGGCCAGTGTGACCGGACAGTCAGTGAGTCCGGGTGCCTGTCGCTACCTGAGCCAGTGAAGCAGCGGCAGGGTCGTGTCATATATGTGTACTCAATCCTGCCGCAGCATGGGAGAGCAGTTCACCCATAGAAATCTGCCCCCCGCCCCAGACACACATACACACACTCCAGCTGCTTATATTGGGTAGAAGGACAATGAGTACAGGGTGAAGTAGGAAAAGGGTCAAAGACCTAAGGGTAAGCAAAGGCCTGTGGGTAAGCCAGGCTGGGCCTCCAGAGGGCCGGGGCTCTGGCTCGGCAGCAAGGTTGCTGACCTTTCCATGCTCCCAGGAGCTCCCGGAGGGAGGGGGCTGCATTCCAGGTGAGCGCCCAGGTCCCCCTGCAGCGCCCACCAGGTGAGCCTGCGCCTTCTGTGCTCAGAGCAAAGCAGTCCGGCCACAGACAGGACTCCCGTCCTCAGTCAGAGCCGCCCACACTGACTCTGCCCCTGTCACATCCCTTCTGCCAGGGGGATAGCCGGTGCCCTACTCCCCCAGGTCAGTGCAAGGCGCTGGGCTGGCAGGGCTGGGCCAGGCCAGGTGCTGCTCAGTGAGGACAGGATCCAGCCTTTCCGTTTTCCATGATCTCCCAGCAGCTATGTGCTCAGTAAGGTTTACTGCACCTGTGAGAGGAAGACAGAGCCAGCGTCCTGGCATTTGCCTTTATTCCAGATCCACTTCCCACCTTTCTGGGCCTTGGTTTGTGGCCTAGGGAACTACGTTTCCCAGAGTCCATTGCCTCTAAGCCTTTGAGCCAATCAGAGCCACGGGAGAAGGGTAACCTAGGAGGAGGGGGAAGCTGGGGAGATTTCTTTCCTCCTGCTGTCAGCCTGGGCGCCTCCTGGTGCCTTGTGATCCCCCTCCAGGGCCGGGCTCCACCTCCGTCTGCGGCTTGAGCCTCAGGCTGGAACCCACCTCCTCCCTGGGCCCAGAAGGACAGCTGATTGCGGCTGCTCATCTGGGTGTCCTGCCTCTCCTGTCACCTGTGCAAATCCCTAGTTTAAGCCTAGTGTGGTTCTGTCTTCTCAGTGGACTCCGTGGGGTGATGGGTGAGCGGCAGGCCTGAGCAGGTTTGTTTGTTTTTTAAATATAGTTTTATTTATTTCAGAGAGGAAGGAAGAGAGAGAGAGAGAGAGAGAGAGAGAGAGAGAGAGAGAAAGAGAGAGAGAGAGAGAGAGGGAGAGAGAGAGTTATCGATGAGAGAGAATCTTCGATTGGCTGCCTCCTGCATGCCCCACACTAGGGATGGAGCCTGTAAGCCCGACTCATGGTTAGATTCCTGGCCAGGGCACATGGTGTGTAGGAGGCAGCTAATCGATGATCTCTCTCAACATTGATGTTTTTCTCTCGCTTTCCCTTCCTCTCTGAAATCAATAAAGATATATATATTTTTAAATGTAGGATGACTATTTTAAAAATGTGTTACTGTTCGATTCATCAGCAACAAAAGCATCCTTCTCGCTGCCTCTCTTGTTTCCCTCCCTGTTAGGTCTGATCAAATAATTGAATTGACACCCCTCCCCTGAGAGCTGACCTTTAGGCCACTTCATAGTGAACATTCCCTTTCGCTTAGACCACATCCCATTTGTTAAGACCCTTGCCTCTCCGCCCAGGCCTTTCCAGAATCCTGACCACCAGAGAGCCGCCATGGAAAAAGCCCACCTCTGCCTCTTCACCCCGCAATGCTGGCACCAATTGGGGGGTCAGCCCATCTGGTTTCCAGATGACCTGATTTATATATATATATAAGATTAATATGCAAAGTGTCTCCTTGGAAGTTCAATTGCTCCCTATAATGTGCGCTGACCACCAGGGGGCAGCATAGAATGAAGGAAGCCCCAGCTGGCAGCTGGCAGCTGGGGAAGGAAGGCCCCAGCTGGCAGTCGGCAAGAGCTAGGAACCCTACCCGTGCACAAATTTCATGCACTGGGCCTGTAGTAGATTTATAATTCTTTACCCCTTTGGGCCTCATGCATTCCTCCTTGGTGACCCTAACATTTGGTGCCAAAACCCGGGAGGGTTCCATGGGAAAGGGGAGCAATCGCTCTGGCTTCAGTCACCCCAGTTTGCTACTCGGAGAGCAGTGGGCAGCGGCAGCTCCTCCTGGGTTTTCCTCCGAGTCCCACTCCAGTACCTCCATTGCCAGCCTCCATCAGGCTCCTTCTCTCATGGGGTCCCCCCAGCCAGCCAAGGAGGACGCTGGCCTGGGAATCGCTCCTTCTCCATTGCTGACCCTCAACCCACACCGGCCAATGGTCTCCAGGTGAGTGATGTCCACAATCCCCCTCGTGTCCGGTCTTCTGCCCACTCTCTCTCTCTCTGACTTCTCGGAAGCCTCTGGCCTCTGAAGTCCTAGCGCTGGGCCACAAGGCTCCTCAGCTGTTTGGCTTTGGGTCCTTCTGGATGGGGACACCCAGTCCGAAGGGTCACCTCTCGTTCCTCTTGGGGATTTGTGTAGCAGCGGGGACGCCTGCCCTAAACAGTCCCCTTTGGGTCTGTGGTCTGTCACTCACCCTTCCTCTCGTGGGCCACACACCCTCCCTCTGCACACTCACAGGGAGATCAGGCCCAAGGCCCTCATTTTCCTTTGTAACACTGTTGGCCACAACATAAACTAGATGATAGGTCTCAATGGGCTGAAAAATGGCACTTGCAATTTTAACACATTGCACAATTTATTTATATTATCTTTAAAATATGCTTTTATTGATTTTAGAGAGAGAGGAAAGAAGAGGGAGAGAGAGACAGAAGCATCGATGAGAGCGAAACATCTATGGGCTGCCCCCTACTGGGGATCAAGTCAGCAACCTGGGCACGTGCCCTGAGCAGATATTGAACTGGTGACCTCTTGGTGCCTGGGTCAGTGCTCAATCTCTGAGCCGCACCAGCCAGGCCACAGTGTGTAATTTAGATAATTGCTGTCACTGCAATGGACAATGGTCAGAGATTCCCTATGCCCAGGCCTTTTCACCCCTCTGTTTTGACCCCCTCCCTCTCAGCAGTGCTCTTGTTACGCCCAGACTTCGTGATCCCCAAGGACCACCAGGGAGCCGAGTCTGATACAATAAACAAAAGAACCTCGGGGATCATGAAGTCTGGGCGTAACATATATGGGGGAATTCGTTAGGGATCCCCAGGACCATGCGGGACACCGATCCGGAGAGCCTGGCTGGCCGCGGTAGGTGTGTGTTTATCTGTGTCCTGTGTGAGCGCTCTGGAGGGACATGGAAATCTCTCGTGTCGTTGGTGCCCGAATATGTCTGGCAGGTGCGCCATTAAGACCACGGGCCGAAGGTTTCAGAAGACATTCTGACCTGCCGGGAGGGCCCCTCAGTCAGGAGAGACGTGGAATCCTCTCCTCGAGGGCCCCTCATATGGGGAGAGGGATGGAAACCTCTCCCAGGACGAGGCGAGTGGCGTGAGCCCATGCCTCACATGCGGGAAAGTGAAGGGAGCCTTTCCCAGGTCTGAGTTTGGTGTCGGCGGGGGGCGAGGCGCCTGAGGATGGAGCCGGAGAAGTGTGGCTGGCGTGGTGGTGTAGGGGCCCCTGCCGGCGTTGGGTCGGAGGGGGAGCTTCCGCGGGGCTCAGTCTGTGCGTTGGAGCTGGCTGGGCAGTGGCGGCCTCGCTGTGGGGGCAGGCACCTGGGTTAATTTTGCTGGCTGCCTGGAGAAGGGGAGGCGGAGCCGGGAAGCTGGCAGGGCGACGGCGCTTCCTCCTCAGGGGCCGCTGGAGCAGTGCAGCTGGGGTGGCAGCGGCAGCCTCGCTCCGGGGCCTGGGCAGCAGGCCGATGGCAGCATCGGGTCCACGAGAAGAGGCCTCATGGGGGAACAATTTTCACCGATGTTCTGCAGGGAGGGCGGGGGGGACTTAGAAATGCAGATAAATCTGTATCTGTAGGAAAAATGTGGCATTTTAAATTTCAAGTGGCCAGAGGCCTGGGAACAAGGTACTGGACCTGCTCCCTCCTCCCTTGCCTTTTCTTTAAATATTTTATTGATTTTTTTACAGAGAGGAAGGGAAAGAGATAGAAAGCTAGAAACATCAATGAGAGAAACATCGACCAGCTGCCTCTTGCACACCATCCACAGAAAGAGAGTTACCAACCGCAACCAATGTACATGTCCTTGACCGGAATCGAATCTGGGACCTCACAGTCCACAGACTGACACTCTACTGCTGAGCCAAACTGGTTTCGGCCCTTGCCTTTTCTTTAAAATTTAAAGCATGGTTATGTATTTTTGAAGGATATAGAAAGAAAATTTAGAAGTTAATTTGAAATGATAAAAGGCCAGCAACTAATGGGAAAGAATTAGTATGTTTATTGTAGAAAGCAGGGAGCCACCTTGGATATCGAAGAAGGACTGTAGACCTCAGAAGGAGCATGTACTGAAGGAACACAGCCGCTGAACTGGACAATGGGCCTTTGAGGAGCTAAAGAAGGCTCTCGTCTCAGCACCTGTCCTAGCCTTGCCAGATGTCGCGAAGCCCTTCCACCTCTACGTGAATGAGGTAAGGGGCATTGCCAAAGGGGTTCTCACTCAGACTCTAGGTCCCTGGAAGAGACCTGTTGCCTATCTGTCTAAGAGACTGGGCCCTGTGGCAGCAGGGTGTCCAGCGTGCTTCCGGGCAGTGGCCACCACAGCATTTCTGATGAAGGAGGCAGATAAGCGGATTATGGCCAAGCTTTTCTCCTGGACCAGCCCTGTGTCCAGATTCATAAGACTCTGGCCATCAACCCTGCCAGCCTGCTTCCAGATGATGATGGAGGAACCCATTCATGACTGCACAGAGGTAACAGACGACAAGGTACTGTTCACGGATGGGAGCAGTTACGTTCAGGATGGGACCTGATGTGCAGGGGCAGTGGTAGTCACCCTGGACCACACCATTTGGGCACAGTTCCAGAACTTTTGGCCTTAATCCGGGCCCTTTGATGGAGACACTGTGCCATCCACAGAAAGAGGGTTACCAACTGCAACTGGAAGGAATTGGCTGAACAGAAGCAAGCCACCGAAGGACCAGATGATTGGTGGACCTTTCATATGCAAGACTGTTGGTCCCAGAGGCTATAGGTCAGAGTTGCCCAGTGACACCAGGTTACCCACTTAAGTGTCACCAAGACTTCTGAACTTCTGTGAGGCAGAGTTGCTAGAAGTACTGTCTGTGCATAAGTAAATGCTAAGCAAGGTAAAGAAGTCCCACTGGGAATTCGGGTCCCAGGGAACTTCCCCAGGAGAGCATTGGTAGGTGGATTTCAGAGATTAAGCCACCACCAATAAGGTCTAGTTTTTGTAGACACTTCAGATTAGGTTGAAGTATACCCCACTAGGATGGAAACTGCCTCTATAGTAATCAAGAGATTACCCAGGAGATTATACCTAGATTCGGGCTGCCAGTATCAGATAACAGCCCCACCTTTGTAGCCAAGGTATCTCAAAGTATAGCTCTAGCCTCAGGACAGGCAAAAGTGAGACTCTGGAAAAGGGGTTTAACTAAATGTGTCCTAGAATCGGTGAAAATTGGACCAAGCCCCTGTCCTTTGCCCTCTTAAGGGCCAGGTGTACCCCTTACTGGGACAAATTTCCCCTTTTTCTGGGGGGGATCAAGTATGGTAACCATTCTGTTGCTCAAGTCTTTACAGGCTCTGCAGTTTGCTTGTTCCAGATGCACTGCCAGTGCCCACTGAAGACCCTGTAGCCTGGGAACTCAGTGTGGGTAAAGGAATTCACTGCCCAAGGACTCAAAGGGATACTACACTGTTATCCTGAGAACACCCACTGCTGTTGAAGTAGATGGCACCTAGACCTGACTACATGACTCCCAGCTCCTGCATGGCCTGGATCCTGGCAACTAGTGGCCTCACCTGTGAGATCCCCAGCCTGGGCTCTTTCTGTGGATGCTACAGGTGAGGCCAGGAGGAGAATTGATGCCTGCAGGAGGGGAACTGGACTTCAGTGGGGACAATACTGATGGGAACTGTGGTATTGGTAACTATTTGTTGTTTATGCTGAAAGGAAGTAGGCTAAGTCAATGATTTGACTCATGCACATAAGACAAGGGGTGGGGATGAGAAGGCAGGGCGGGGTGAGGATAAACTCCTGACTCCACTGTGGGGCAGGGTGGAGTTATCCTCCATTAACTGGACCCTAGCCCAATCAGGGTCAGCCAAAGCAGTGACATCACCACTGGAGTAAAACCCAGGGCTTGGCGAAATTCGCTCTCTTCCGCCACACTGTCGGCATGAGTGGGACAGGCCCATGCTAGCATGGAAAAGGCTCTTTTGTTTATTGCATCGGACTTGGCTCCCTGGTGGTCCTTGGGCATCACGAACTCTGGGCGTAACACTCTACCCATCAGACCCCTCTTCACACACAACATCACCCCCTAACACTTCTGATTCTGAATCTACTTTTGACCCAGAAGACCACCGACCTCCACCCTCCCTCACCTGCAGTAGGGTACCTCCTAACCAGCAACCACCTTCTCCTCTGACCCCTGAGGGCCCACATCCCAAGAACTTGACCTCCATTACAGACTTTTCCCACCTAGCTGTAGAGGGCCTCCTGGGAAGACACATGGGCATTTCTTTAATTACTGTCAGCTGAACTCTGGGCGACAGGCAGACCACACCCTGGGAACATGCTTCCCCCAAAGGCTGGAGTTATCAGTGCTGACTTTGTACCTTTGCCCAGTTGTCGATTGTGGCTCTGCTATGTAAATCCTGTCAAGCACCAGGAATGCAGGGGCCTATTCAAGAATGCAAATAAGCTCCTTTGATCCTAAGTTTTGGTGATACTTCCTGGTCTTTGGGGGTATAAAATAAATGCCCTGCATGGGCTCAGGGTCCTCATCAGAGGTGCCAGCAGTTCCACCTGGCTCCCAACTTGGCTTCTATTTCTGCGTCTTCTTTTCTTTCTTTCTTTCTTTTTATTTCTCAGCTCCTCTACTCAGGAACCGGACCCCTTCCTCCTTTTCTACTGGATGTGGAAGAGAGAGAACACCCCACACCTAACACTCTGAGAGGGCGGGGTGAGGATAAACTCCTGACTCCATTGTGGGGCAGGGTGGAGTTATCCTCCATTTTGCATAACTGAAACCTGGTCCTCACCCAACCAATCGGAGTCAGCCAAAGCAGTGACATCACCACCGGAGTAAAACCCCAGGGCTTGGCGAAATTCGCTCTCTTCCGCCATGCTGTCGGCGTGAGTGGGACAGAGCCCATGCTAGCATGGAAGAGGCTCTTTTGTTTATTGCATCGGACTCGGCTCTCTGGTGGTCCTTGGGGATCATGAAGTCTGGGTGTAACAACTCTCTCAGGCACCTAGAGGGCACCTTCCTCAGCAGCCGCTCTATTCCACACCCTCTCTATCCCGGGTGCACATCCTATTTCCATGCCTGCCGGAGAACAAATGAGAGGCTTCTCAGGTCTTTTTCCACCAACCCCCACCTTTACCAAGGAATCTGAGGGCCTGACCCAGTACATGACCTGACCTGGCCCAATGTTCATGTTGTCCTGTCCTCTCTCACCTGCAGGAGGAGGAGCACATGGGCTAGCAGCCCATGCCCGTGCCCATGCCCATCCCTCCGTAGACAGGACACGCAGCCAACCTGGTTGGTGCTGACATGGACCCCCAAACTGACTCAAGACGGGACGATCAGTTAATTCTCCAGAGCCCGGCTCTGTAGTCATATAATCCCCTGTCTCATTGTTGGACTCAGTAAGGTAGTCACCTAAGGTAAACTTACTGAGATCACCCAGGGCCCTGACAAAACCCAGCTCTCCTCCTATCCCGCCTCACAAAGCCCTTACGGGGATTTCCCACCTTAGACCCCACCCCCAAGAGGGGGCCCTTCCTCTGAACACCCATTTTATAGCCCCGCCAGCCCCCAACATAACCAATCAGCCGCAAACTGCGAAATAGACACAGGTCCACAAACCTCTCAAAAAGACCTCATTAATATAACTTTTAAAGTCTTTAATAACATAGACAAGAAGACCCAAATCCAAAAACAAAGGCGAGACCAGGCCAAGGCAGAGGTCCAGAAGGAGCCTTTCAGCTCCTACCCACCACTCTCATGAACCCCTACCAAGTGTCAGTCCTCCTACTGCAGGTAAGTCAGGGGCTAAGCCTCCTCCGGCCCTCCTTCAAATGCAACAAGGAAAGACACTGGGTCCAGTCCTGCCCAAACTCGACACTCCCAGCTGGGCCCTGCCCAAGGTGCAAAAAGGAAGACCACTAGAGATCAGACTGTAGTCTGACCCCTCCAGATCGGACCTCAGCCAGTCCAGCATGGCCGCCCTCTGGATCTGGTTTGGAGCTGGGACTGGCCACCGAAGAAGTTGCCCAGATCCTGACAGGACCCCACAGACTCACATCACCAGGGCAGAGCCTCGGGGAATGACTGGTGGCAGGTAAGCCAATCTCCATTTTAATGGACACTTATTCGGCCCTCCCCAAATTCGCTGGGACCCTTGTCCACTCCTCAGTCTGTTATGGGGATGACAGATCAGTCTCACAGCCATTAGCCACCTCACGTCCACACTGCATCTTACTAAATTCCCCCATCCACTCTTTTCTCATTCTACCTCAATGCCTGACCAGGGCTGTGGCACATTCCCTCATAAAGCCAAGTTGTCCAAAATCACAGTCACGGGCCTTGGTTTCACTCTCACCTCCACAAAGTTGAGCCATTACTGTTAGATCGCCGAAGGAAGAACGCACGAGGCCAGTGGTGAGGGATCACGGAATATTCTTTCACCATTGGCTGAGCCTGGATGGCTCCATCCCCCAGTGGTCAGCGGCTTTTTTCTGGGCAGAGACTTCTTTATGGAATGTGGTCACCACAGGTGAAATGTGTCAAAGGGAAATGTCCTTAGTGAAATGACCTGGAAGGCCAGTTCCCAGGGGAGGGGTACCGGTTCAATTATTTGATCAGACCAAACATTCCAGCGTTTTTGTTTTATGACATAGGGATGAAGGTCATATCTTCTGTAATTGCGTCCTGCTGAGGGGGGATGTTGAGATCATAGGGGAATGGACTTTGATAGTAGTGCGCTGGAAGAGGGGTGCAGCAGCATGGTTTCCCCAAGAGACTGGTCAGTGAGAGCTTGAGAGAAATCCTGTTGAGTGTCTTGGGAGGTAAAAGCTGGTCCCAAGGTTGCCACAATATCACTTGTCTAGTTTTGCTCCTTTTTGTGCCTGGAGCTGAAATACAACTGAGGCCTAGATGTTACCTTTAGGGGGGAGGTCTCAGTTGCATGACAAGTGATATGAAAGGGGAGGAGAGGTTACCTTGGGGGTGAGGTTCTTGTTTTCCCAGTTTCCCTTGCTTGGCATCCACAGGTTTCTTGCAGGTCCCGAGACAGGGCTTCAAAACAGGTAGAGCAGTGGTTAAGCTCCCTATGGCAGTTACAACCCCTGCTGTGATGCTTAGGGTTATTAGGAGAAAGGACTTTTCTTTATTTTTTTAGTTTTTATTAAATTATTATCTGTGTACATATTTTAACATTGGCCCCCCTGCCAATACATACTCTCCCTCCCCAGAGTTTTGTGTCCATTGGTTGTACTGATATGCATGTATACAAGTCCTTCAGTTGATCTCTTATCTCCCCCAGATCTCCTTACCCTCCCTGCTGTAATTTGACAGTCTGCTTGTTGCTTTACTATCTCTATATCTATCTTTTGGTTCATCACTTTATAATGTTCTTTATTATCCATGAATGAGTGAGGTCATGTGGTGTTTCTCTTTCATTAACTGGCTTATTTCACTCAGCATGATGTTCTCCAAATCCATCCAGGTTGCTGCAAATGATGAGAATTCCTTCTTTTTTATGGCAGCATAATATTTCATTGTATAGATGTACCATAGTTTTTTGGTGGGCACCGAGGCTGATGGGCACTGAGGCTGTTTCCAAATCCTAGCTATTGTAGATTGTGCTGCTATGAACATAAGGGTGCATATATCCTTTCTGACTGGTGTTTCTAGTTTCTTGGGATATATTTCTAGGAATGGGATTACTGGGTCAAATGGGAGTTCCATTTTCAGTTTTTTGAGGAAACTCCACACTGTTCTCCACAGTGGTTGCACCAGTCTGCATTCCCACCAGCAGTGCACGAGGGTTCCTTTTTCTCCGCAACCTCGCCAATACTTGTCATTTGTTGATTTGTTGATGTTGGCCATTCTGACAGGTGTGAGATGGTACCGCATTGTTGTTTTGATTTGCATCTCTCGGATAATTAGTGACTTTGAACATGTTTTCAAGTGCCTTTTGGCCTTTCTTCTGTCTTCTTTTGAAAACATTCTATTTAGGTCCATTGCCCATTTTTTAATTGGATCATTCATTTTCCTTTTATTTAGTTGGATAAGCTGTCTGTAGATATTGGAGATTAATCCTTTATCAGTGATAACATTTGCAAATATGTTCTCCCATACAGTGGGCTTTCTTGTTGTTTTGTTGATGGTTTCTTTTTCTGTGAAAAAGCTTTTTATTTTGATGTAGTCCCATTTGCTTATTTTCTCTTTAGCTTCCATTGCCCTAGGGGCAGTATCAGTGAAAAAATTCTTTTGGCATATGTCTGAGATTTTGCTACCTGAGGATGCCTCTAGTGTTTTTATGGTTTCCCGTCTTATGTTTAAGTCCTGTATCCATTTTGAGTTTATTTTTGTGTATGGTGTAAGTTGATGATCTAGTTTCATTTTTTTGCAAGTGACTGTACAATTTTCCCAACACCATTTATTGAAGAGACTGTCCTGACTCCATTGTATATTCATGCCTCATTTGTCAAATATTAATTGAGCTTAGTGATTTGGGTTGATATCTGGGTTCTCGATTCTATTCCATTGGTCTATATGCCTGTTTTTGTCCCAGTACCAAGCTGAATTGAGAAGAGTGGCTTTGTAATACAGCTTGAAATCTGGTATGGAGATCCCACCTACTTAGTTATTCTTTCTCAGGACTGCTGTGGCTATTCGGGGTCCTTTTTTATTCCAGGTGAATTTTTGGAGAGTTCTTTCTAGGTCTGTAAAATATGCCATTGATATTTTAATGGGGATTGCATTGAATCTATAGATTGCTTTGGGTAGTATGGACATTTTGATGACATTGATTCTACCAATCCATGAACATGGTATGTTCCTCCATCTGTTTACATCTTCCTCTATCTCTTTTTTCAGTGTCGTGTAGTTTTCCGCATATAGGTCTTTTATCTCCTTAGTTAAGTTTATTCCTAGGTATCTTAATTTTTTTGGTAGGATGGTACATGAAATTGCTTTTTTAGTTTCTGTTTCTGTAAGTTCACTGTCGGTGTATAGAAATGCCATAGATTTCTTGGCATTAATTTTGTATCCTGCTACATTGCCAAATTCATTTATTAAGTCAATTAGTTTTTTGATGGAGTCTTTTGGATTTTTTTATGTACAATATCATGTCATCTGCAATAAGGATAACGTTACTTCTTCTTTTCCAATTTGGATCCCTTTTATTTTCTCTTCTTGTCTAATTGTGATGGCTAGTACTTCCAGTACTGTCAAACAGGAGTGGCGAGAGTGGGCATCCCTGTCTTGTTCCTGTTCTTAGAGGGAATGGGTTTAGTTTTTGCCCATTGAGTATGATGTTTGCTGTGGGTTTATCATATATAGTTTTTATTATTTTGAGGTATGATCCTTATACTGCCACCTTGTTGAGAGTTTTTGTCAGGAAAGGGTGTTGGATTTTATCAAATGCTTTTTCTGCATCAATTGATATGACTATATGATTTTTATCTTTCAATTTGTGTATGTGATGTGTCATGTTTATTGATTTGAGGATATTGTACCATCCTTGCATTCCTGGAATAAATCCTACTTGGTCATGGTGTATGATCTTTGTGATGTTATGCTGAAGCTGATTTGCTAGAATTTTGTTGAGGATTTTGGCATCTATGTTCATGAGGGATATTGGCCTGTAATTCTCTTTCATTGAGTTGTCTTTATCTGGTTTTGGTATTAGGGTGATGCTAGCTTCATAGAAGGAGTTTGGAAGTGTTCCTTCCTCTTGAATTTTTTGGAATAGTCTGAGGAGGATAGGTTTTAGTTCTTCCTTGAATGTTTGGTAAAACTCTCCTGTGAAGCCATCTGGCCTTGGGCTTTTGTTTGCTGGAAGCTTTTTGATGACTATTTAAATTTCTTCTAAAGTCACTGGTCTACTGAGATTTTTAGATTCTTCCTGATTGAGTTTTGGAAGTTTGTATTTTTCTAGGAATATGTCCATTTCTTCCAGGTTGTTCAGTTTTTTGGAATAGAGTTGTTTGTAGTATTTTGTAACAATTCTTTGTATTTTGGTGGAGTCTGTTGTTATTTCACTTCTTTCATTTCTGATTTTGTTTATTTGGGTCCTCTCTCTTTGTTTCTTGGTTAGCCTGGCTAGAGGTTCATCAATCTTGTTTAGCCTTTCAAAGAACCAGCTCTTGGTTTTGTTGATCTTAGTATTGTTTCTTTGGTCTCTATGTCGTTTATCTCTGCTCTGATTTTTATTATTTCCTTCCTTCTGCTTACACTGGGCTTTTATTGTTGCTCTTTTTCTAACTCTTTGAGTTGTAGAATTAGATTATTTGTTACCATTTTTTCTTGTTTTTTTTTTTTTTTTTTTGCAATAGGCTTGTAGGGATATGAACTTTCCTCTCAAAACTGCTTTTGCTGTGTCCCATAGATTTTGGATTGTTGTGTTTTCATTGTCATTTGTTTCCAGGATGTTTTGAATTTCTTCCTTGATTTTTCTGGTAACCCAGTCCTTGTTTAATAGCGTGCTGTTTAGTCTCCATGTGTTTGATTTCTTTGAATTATTTTTATTGTAGTTAATTTCCAGTTTTATGCCACTATGATCTGAGAAGATGCTTGATATGATTTCTATCTTCTTGAATTTGAAGAGACTTTGCCTATGTCCCAAAATGTGGTCTATCTTTGAGAATAAGACTTTTCTTTTGTATTAGACATGCTGGGTTATGGGGATAGGTAAAGATTCATTATTAGGGGCCACATCGACATTGGTGAGAGACCAGAGTACAGGTTCCTGCCCAGTTGGTTGGGAGGCAGATGTATGTGTTCTCCCCACAGAGGAAGAAGCATCCCCGATCATAGAGACAAGCTGAAAGATGTGGGGAGAGGAGGTGACTAAAAAGTATGAGAGTCTCTTCTAGTTCTGCACTCCAAGCTGAGAGGGTAGTCACCATGGTGCTACCGATAAGGGTGGCAGATGAGTGGTTGAGATTCCATTGCAGTGAAAGCGGGCAGGAACGCTAGAATGGGATGATATCCAAGGGAAAAGAGAAGGGAAGGAAAGGAGCAGTTGAAGACAGGGACCTGGATGGTTGGATAAGTAGTAAGACACTGTACTCAGACCAGCCAAATTTAATACTTTAAATTTCCTGGGGTTATAACCTCCCACTCACTGGCTTAACTTCTTATTTTTACTGCACCTTAATCCTTCCTTTTTTTAATTTTAAGCCTTAAACTCCTACATTAAAGAGTTTTTCTTTTTTCTTTTTCAAACAGAGCAAACAACTTGGTTACCTTCCAGAAAAACAGATAGGAGAGAGACATGCTAGCCAGTACTGCAATGCATACATCTCAATTAAGAGTAACTTTTTTTTTACTTATGGTGTCTCATTAATGGTGAGATTTAATGCTTAAATAATAGCTTTTAGTTTATTCTTTAAACAGCAGTGCAAGAGATTTTTAAATTCTTCCTTTTTAAGCTTAAATTTACTGTAAACAGAATTCTTTTTGGCTAGTGCTCATTTGCATATGTATGCAAATTTTACTTTGGACTTTACTAGAATCAGTTGCTCATAAAATATTGGCTTCTCATATGAATGAGTTTATATGAGACCTTGATTATATTGTGAAAATCTAACTTATCAAGTAATTAAAGTTTGCTTCTTTATTAAAAAGCAAAATAAGTAAACTTACACATTTGACTCATGAGACTAATCTGTCAACCCCAATAATAAATGTCCTCCCAGCCAATCTGAAGAGCAGGCTGGGTCTGAGGCAATATGTACGCTCCTATCTTAGAATTTTGCTGCTGAATATTCTTATTTAACTTAAGAAGTATCTAGCAACTTTGTCTTTCAACAGTTCTCTTTGCCTCTCATCACATACACAATGTTCACCAATTTCACTTTCAAATTAGCCTTCAAGCCTTTCTTCTATGTCCTTCAAAAATGCATAACCATGCCTCAGACCTTCCATTAAGCATTTCTACTCTAATATTCTTTCTTTCTGTCATACCCTCAGCAACTTGTACATACCTTTTTTTTTTCTTTTAAAAAATGTATTAGGATTCTTTACTCTTAGAGCTACTTTAATTTTTCAATGATAACCAAAAAGTAAGCAGCCAACATTTCAACACACTTTAAACACACACTATTTTCAAGAAACTACACATTCAACAAAGTACAAGAGGCCTTCTGTAATAACACATGCTTAGTGCCTGAGCCAGTTTGGCTCAGTGGATAGAGTCGGCCTATGAGCTGAAAGGTCCTAGGTTCGATTCCAGTCAAGGACACATGCTTGGGTTGTTGGATCAATCCCCAGCGGGGGACTTGCAGGAGGCAGCTGATCCATGATTCTTTCTCATCATGGATGTTTCTATCTCTCTCTTCCTCTCTGAAATCAATAAAAATATATTTTTAAAAAATTTCTAGCAACCAATATTGTATACTGTTTTAAAATATTTTAGATGTTTATCATTTAACCCATCAATGCTCCCAAGCCTTAAAGTTACTAAAGGAAGCTTTGGAAAATTATGTGTAGGCTTATGAGGCTAGAGAAAAGGTAGGGGGAGGAGGGAGCAGGCCCTGCAGCCTGTCCCAGGCCTCTAGCTGCTTGGATTCAAAGCTGCCACGTTTTTCCTTAGAAAGAATATGCTAAGGTTTGGGAGATAATGTGCTCAGCTTCTGATAATAGCTGGGCTGTTAGTAAGCATGTCAGTAAAGAAAGTTGCTCTTCGTGGGGCGGTGAGAGACACTAAGGTCAGAGCAGTCTTCAGAGCGTTGATGGGGTGAGGATGTGGCCTTGGGATGAAAGGCTCAGTGAGGGTCCCTTCGCCATGTCACGTCACAGAGGAGCTTTGTGAGAAGACTGACGTTTTGAACCCAGAGGGAGAGCACCCAGTGAGCCGAGAAAGGAGCAACCTTCCTGTTCAGAGGAGGAGACAGCCTTAGAGGAGATGAGGCGTTCACAGTCCCAGGAATGGCTCGGCCTGTGGGTGAGAGTGACGCTGAGGCGGGTGACTATGGTTTGGGACAGCTGGGCTTTATGCGGGGATGCACGGCAGCCCTGGCTGGGCACCGAGGTAGAATGGGAAAAGCGTGGAGGGGAACTTAGTGAGATGCAGTGTAGATGTGAGGTGGCTAATGGCTGTGAGACTAACCCCAACCCCCGTACTAGAGTCTGAGGAGGGGACAAGGGTCCCAGCGAATTCGGAGAGGGCAGAATGAGTGGCCCCCGTGTCCATTAAAAAGGAGATGGGCTTACCTACCACCACAGCTGTTCTCCGAGGCTCTGCCCTGGTGATGTGGGGCCTGTCAGGGCCGGGGCAGCGTCAGTCTTCAGCGGCCAGCTCCAGGGCGTCTGGGATCTCCAAACCGGATCAGAGGGCGGCCTGCTGGACGGGCTGAGGCCTGAACCAGAGAAGCCAGACGGCAGTCTGGTTTCCGTGGCATTCCCTCCGCACCTGGGGCAGGGCCCAGGCGGGGGTCTCAGGTTTGGGCAGGACTTGGTCCAGTGTCCTTCATGGCTGCATTTGAGGCATGGGCCCAGAGGAGGCTTAGCCCCTGACTTACCCGCGGTTGGAGGACCGGCACTTAGTTTGGGGTTCGTGAGAGTGATGGGTAGGAGCTGGAAGGCCTCCTAATGGGCCTCGGCCTTGGCCTGGTCTCACCTTTGTTTTTGGATTTGGGTCTCCTGGTCTATGTTATTAAAGACCTTAAAGGTCAGGTTAATGAGGTCTTTTTGAGGGTTTTGTGGACCTGTGTCTATTTTTGGAGTTTGCAGCTGATTGGGTATATCAGGGGCTGATTGGGCTATAAAATGGGTGTTTGGAAGAAGGGGTCCCTCTGGGGAGATGGGGTCTAAGGTCAATTCTGTAAGGCCTCCGTGAGGCGGGAGAGGAGGACAGCTGGGTTTCTGTCTGGCCCCAAGTGATCTCAATAAGTTTGTCACATTCCTTAGCACAGGTGGTCAGTCAGTGGAAAAAGAAACCCAAGATGCCTCTCAGTCTGTGAGGCTGGACAGAGAATGGGACGTGGACTCAGACTGCGCCCTCAGCTCCTGCTGCCTCCCTCAGGGGTAGGGTGGACGGGAATAGGAGAGGCTGGTGAGGAAGGCGGTCTGTGGCCTGAGAGTGAGTGTTAGCTGGAAAGGCTGTTTGGAGCTCAGGTGCTGTGGATGGAGGCCAGTGGTCTGCTGGGTCAGGAGTAGATTCAGAATCAGAGTGTAGGGAGTAATGTTTTGTGTGAAGGAGAAGGATCTGATGGGTAGAGCAGGGCTGAGAAAGAGAGTGGGGATGGAAGGGTGAAAAGGCCTGGATGTGGGGAATCTCTGACCATGTTCCATTGCGGTGACAGCATTTATCTAAAATTGCAAGTGCCATTTTCAGCCCATTGAGACCTATCATCTAGTTTATGTTGTGGCCAAACAGTGTTACAAAGGAAAATGAGGGCCTTGGGCCTGATCTCCCTGTGAGTGTGCAGAGGGAGGGTGTGTGGCCCACGAGAGGAAGGGTGAGTGACAGACCACAGACCCAAAGGGGACTGTTTAGGGCAGGCGTCCCCGCTGCTACACAAATCCCCAAGAGGAACGAGTGTCCCCATCCAGAAGGACCCAAAGCCAAACAGCTGAGGAGCCTTGTGGCCCAGCGCTAGGACTTCAGAGGCCAGAGGCTTCCGAGAAGTCAGAGAGAGAGAGAGTGGGCAGAAGACCAGACACGAGGGGGATTGTGGACGTCACTCACCTGGAGACCATTGGCCGGTGTGGGTTGAGGGTCAGCAATGGAGAAGGAGCGATTCCCAGGCCAGCGTCCTCCTTGGTTGGCTGGGGGGACCCCATAAGAGAAGGAGCCCGATGGAGGCTGGCAATGGAGGTACTGGAGTGGGACTCGGAGGAAAACCCAGGAGGAGCTGCCGCTGCCTACTGCTCTCCGAGTAGCAAACTGGGGTGACTGAAGCCAGAGCGATTGCTCCCCTTTCCCATGGAACCCTCCCGGGTTTTGGCACTGAAAATTAGGTCTCCTAAGGAGGAACGCACCCAGGTCAGAGTGGTGAGGGTTACAAATTTATTCGATCACCCGCACACAGGTGGCTGAGCCTGGGTGGCTCCAGCCCCAGTGACAGAGTCAGCGGGTTTAAAGGATTTTTGGCGGCTTTTTTCTGGACAGAGACTTCTTTATGCAGACCCCGGGGAGAGGTGGACTGTGGTCACCACAAGTGAAATGTGGTCAAAGGGATGTCCTTAGTGAAATGCCCTGGAGAGCCAGTCCCCAAGGGAGGGGTACCAGTTCGATGATCCGATCAGACCTAACAGTTACCTTCCCACAGAGGGGCTTTAGTCTTCCCGCAAAGGCCCTCTGCAGAGGGGACCGCTCACCATTCTCCGCTTTAATGCTCTGAACCCACTCTGACTGCAGTTCCTTCTCCCCCTCCCCAAGAACAACTGTATTCGCTGCTAAACTGCAAACACTTACTGAGCAGCCCAGCTACTCTCAGAAGCTGAACTCATTACCACCCAAACCTCAGCATGCCATCCCTAAGGAAAATGTGGCCGTTTGAAATCCAAGTGGCTGGAGGCCGGGGACTGCCTTCCTGGAACAGGCTGGGGCTTGCTCCCCCCCGACCCCCAACCCCCTGCCTTTTCTCTGAAGGTTCCCACTCCCCCAAAGGTTTTCTGGTGAACGCAAAGGCTTTGGGGCATTGCTGGGTTAAATGGTAAACATCTAAATATCCTTAAATAACATAAAATACTGAAACAGTGATCCTTTGACAAGCTTTAAATTCGCCCATTCTTCGCTGTTAGCGCAGAAGGTCTCTTGTGCTGTGTTGAGGGTATATTTCCTTATAAGTAAGAGTGTGTTTGGAGTGTGTGCTGGTTGTTTGTGGGTGGGTAGAAAGGTTTGTGAAAGTTGTAGAAAAGTTTGTCCAGTGAGTCTGGACCTGATCCCCTGGCAGCCCAGGGGACCGCTCTCTGGGTGAGCTGAGGCCCCGCCAGGCCCTCCTGCAGCTTAGGACCTTAGATTGCAGCCTAGACGTTCTTTATCCCCAGCACTCATTCAGGCCCGGCACTGCTGCTGAGAGCCTCAGGTCTTCCTGGTGGCATTGAGGAACCTCTCTCCCCTTTTCCAGCCTTCTTAAAGATCACACTCTGCAAAGGACTCAGTCCGGAAGGGTCCTGTAACACGGAGAAAACAAAACAGAGCAGGAGGCCGAGGCGCCGCTCAGCGGAAGCCCCATCCCCCCAGCTCTCAGCTAACCCATGTCACACCCAGACACACTGCAGAGGAACTTCAGTTCCTAGTAGCTCTTGGGGCCACTCAGCAAGATCCACGGTTAACATTTCAGGGACAGTATATCCTCCTTTCTGATGGGTGTTTCTGGCTTCTTGGGATATATTCCTAGAAGTGGGATCACTGGGTCAAATGGGAGTCATATATTTGATTTTTGAGGAAACTCCATACTGTTCTCCACAGTGGCTGCACCAGTCTGCATTCCCACCAGCAGTGCACGAGGGTTCCTTTTTCTCTGCCTCCTCGCCAGCTCTGTTTGTTGATTTGTTGATGATAGAGATTCTGACAGGTGTGAGATGGTACTGCATTGTTGTTTTGATTTGCATCTCTCACTTGATTAGTGAGTTGGAGCATGTTTTCATGTGTCTCTTTTGTATATCCTCTTTGGAAAAGTGTCTAGATCCGTTGCCCCCCCTTTTTTTTTTATTGGATTGCTTATCTTCCTTTTGTTAAGTTGTATGAGTTCCCTGTAAATGTTGGAGATTAAACCCTTATTGGTGATAACATTGGCAAATGTGTTCTCCCATACAGTGGACTTTCTTGTTTTGTTGGTGGTTTCTTTTGCTGTGCAGAAGCTTTTTATTTTGATGTGGTCCCATTTGTTTATTTTCTCCTTGGTTTTCATTGCCCTAGGAGCTGTGTTGGTAAAGATGTTGCTGTTACATATGTCTGCTATTTTGCTGCCTATGGATTCCTGTGAGATTTTTATCATTTCCTGTCTTACATTTAAAGGACTAGACCTCTTACTGGTGGAAGGAGGGTTTGTGCTTCTTTCTGGAAGATGTGTGTTCGCCTGGCTCTTCCCTCCACAGGACATTCCCGTTCCTCTTCTCCGTCCTGGTGTGGTCCCTGTGCTCTGCGCCAGTTTTTATCTGTCCTCGGGCCGCCAGAGCCTGCAGCTACTGCCCTCCTGGGGCCATGCACTGCGGCCCCACGCCTGCAGGGGGTCTCACCATCCATCCATCCGCCATCTCAGCAGGAGGCTGTGGAAGACAGGACCCTGGCCCTGTTCTGCCCGAATAAGGCGGGAGTGTTAGTCTTGATCAATCAATGGAATCGATACCCTCTCCTGGGAGCTGACCTTGAGGCCACTCCACATGGACATTTCCTTTCCTTAGGCCACATCCACCTGCTAAGGCCTGTCTCTCTCTCTGGGACTTCACACAATCTCCACCCACCCAGAGAGCTCCCTGCTGAAAACGCCTGCTTAGAGCCCTTTAAAACCTCTGCACACCGTCCCCCCACCCCCCACCCCTCTGGGTGCTGGAGCCATTCTGGGGCTCAGCCCGTCTAACTTGTACCTGACACACTTAAATTTCTTACCCCTTCTGGCTTCATGCGTTCCTCCTTTGGCGACCATAACACTCCACACTCACTCACCCACCAGCCACAGCAGGAGGCCCTTGGACCCCCTGCCACAGCTGGGCTGCCTCCGCTTCCCAGGCTGCGCCCCCACTGTGAGACCCCCCTCCCTGACGCTCCTGTTCTTTCCCCAGCACCTGGGGTTGCACCTCCCTCTCTAAGATGCCATGACCAGCTCTGCTCTGGGACCCCTGCCGATCCCCGCGCCCTCTGTCTGCTTCCACCCTCACACTCTGTGCAACCACCGCTGCCATCTCTACCCCCCACCCCTCCAACCTGCAGTCCTCAGGGCAGGAACCACGCTTTATGAATTTATTTTAAGTTGCTCACTGAGCACTAACTCTATGCCACGCTCCCTGCAGAGGCTGGACTCTTGTTTCTGTGTCATGCAGTGTGTGGTCTGGTGTAAAAGAATCAAGCACACTGGTAACCGTAGCAATAAAGGAACACACCAACAAATACTTGATTTAGACTATGAAGGGAAAGTGTGTGACATCCTTGGTGCCTGGCACTAGTAGGTATTTAATAAATTTGACTTCCACCCTAGCCAGTGTGGTTCAGTGGATATAGCATCAGCCTGCAGACTGAAGAGTCCCGGCTTTGATTCCGATCAAGGGCACATACCTCAGTTGCAGGTTCCTCACTGAGGGCTGTTTGGGACACATGCAGGAGGCAACCAATTGATGTGTTTTTCTCACATCCACGTTTCTCTCTGTCTCTCTCTCTCTCTTCCACTCTCCCTAAAAATCAATGGGAAAATATCCTCGGGTGAGGATTTAAAATAGAAATAAATGAATAAATAAATGAATAAATGCATGTGACTCCCTGCCCAGCGTGCCGCCGGCACTCACTGCTCCTGCCAGGGTGCATTGGTCGTGCTGTCTCCGCACTCCTCACGGAAGCTCTGGACCAGGCCCAGGCCGGCGCAGCGTGTACAGCCACGGGGCGTGCAAAGTGGAATTGCATCCTGTGTGTGAATAGAGAAGGCCTTGCCACCCCGAGGCGCCTGGGCCCGAGCTCTGGACATGGCTCCCCTCCTCTCCCCTGAGCACCCCTCCCCGAGGCCATGGGAACGGGGGAAGGAGGGGGTGTCCTTTCAGGCCTGCTCCTGACTGGCTGTGTGACCTTGAGCAAGTCTGTAGTTCTCCAAGCCCTGCTTTCCTCACCTGTAACGTGGAGGTACAACAGTTCCTTTGTCACTGCTCTGAGGAGGTTTCCGTTCATACACAGAAAGTGTGAGGGCCACACCTGGCCTAAAGCAGGTGTCTGTGGATCTGAGTTATGACTGCTGTCATTTATGTTATTACTAGAGGCCTAGTGCACGAATTCGTGGACGGGTGAGGCCCCTCAGCCTGGCCGGACACCGGGCCGATCAGGGCTGTCTCACCCAATCCCAATCGGGGCTGATTGGGGCCAGCCAGCTTTTGGAGGGGAGGAACCGTGGGAGGTAGGTTGACTGTGGGAGTATACTGACCACCAGGGGACAGCTCCTGCAATGAGTGTCTGCCTCTTGGTGGTCAGTGTGCATCATAGCAATCAGCTCTTCAGTTGACCGGTCGTAAGAGTTGCTTAGGCTTTAATATATATAGACTAGTGGCCTGATGCAAGAAATTCGTGCACATTAAAAGGAGATTAATTAGAGGAAATGTTTTTAATATTGCTATTTGCCCTTTCTCTATAATAGAAGTGTCAGAGATTAAAGAAAATTAGTAAAATGTATATGAAAATCTTCCTGTCAGAGTCTGGGGTGCACCATAGGACCCAGAATCAAGTCTTCACCCACGTGCACCTCAAAATTGTGTGAGACCCAGACCCCCCCCCAATTGGACTAGATCCAGACCTGACTGGTCCCACTCTTGTCAAGCCCCGCTGGGCTGGGGGCATAGCCTCAGGTCCCCCGTCAAGCCCCACCAGGCAGGGCTACAGCCTGAGGTTCCCTGGCCAACCACCAGGATGGGGGCACCTCGAGGTCCCCTGTCAAGCTTCACCGGGGCAGGGGGCACAGCCTGAGGTCCCTGTCAAACCCCACGGGCCGGAGGGGGGCGCAGCCTTGGGTCCTTGCTGATTGCTCATTAAGGCTCGTTACAGGAACTTGGCCTCCACTGTGGGCACAGCCATCTGTGTTACAGAAACTTCCCCACCTTTGTGGCGGAGTGATGGTCAATTTGCACATTCCCTCTTTATTATATAGGATTGCTATTTCTTTATTGTTGTTACTGTTAATCCGCACCCAAGGATATTTTCCCATTGGTTTTTAGGGAGAGTGGAAGAGAGAGGAAAAGACTGAGAGAAATTGTTGTGAGAGACACATCGATAGGTTGCTTTCTGTACATGCCCCGACCAGGGCCAGGCTAGGAGGAGTCTTTAACCGAGGTACGTGCCCTTGACTGGAATCCAACCTGGGGCACTTCAGTCCAAGGGCTGATGCTCTATCCACTGAGCAACACCAGCCAGAGTTTATTATTATTATTATTATTATTACCATTTCTACAGCGGGTTCCCAGGGAATGCCTTACTGGCCCAGCCCCCTCTGGTCTATTTCTTCTGCTGGGAAGCTTGGGGAACTGGGGCTTAATTAAGCATCTCACCTGGAGTGTGATCAGCACTGCTGAGTCAGCTGAGGGCGGGTGGGGAGGGGGAGAATATGGGGGGGGGGTAGGGAGAGCCGGAGCAGGAGGCTCCTGGTGTGTGTGTGTGTGGGGGGGCACTTCCAGGCTCAGTCAGCCACTTTGTTCAACAACTGAGGACCCAGGCATAAACCTCAGCTCCTCCCAGTTCCTAGGGCAGATCTCCCCCTGCGCCCAGAGCTGCAGTTCCATAGTTCCTATCACCCCGTCCTGGATTCATCATTCCAAATGGGCGCGTGAAGCACAGACAGTCGAGCTGCTGCAATGGCCACACCTGCGTGTTTGGTATGCGAGCCGCCATAGGCCTGCTCTGCCCCTCCCCTGCTTGCCCACCGCAGCCAGCCTGTTCCGTGCAGTCCCCATGCTAAGAGTGGTTCTGCTTTTTAAAGGGCTCATTGTAAGAAAAAAGCAAAAAACAAAACTCAGATCACTAGCATGAAGTGTGTATTTTCTGGTGTTTCACAGAAAGCATGGCTGAGCCCGGATAGAAGCTGCTGCTGCACCTTGCTCTCTGCCCGGGAAACGCAGGGTCAGAGGTAGACACTCCGCTCTTCCATGTGGGATGAAGGGTTCTGCATCCCAGTGTCTGTGTCTCTGGCAGAGGGTCCGAGTGACTCATGCTGTGCCTCCAGCAGGTGCCAGGCGGAGGCCCAGCTGGTGCTGTGGTTGGACAGGAGGATGAGGGAGCTTCCGAAAGCAGCTGAACTCTGAGCCACAGTTTCCTCACTGAAGTGGGATTATTTAGCTCCCGTTTCCTGGGGTGCAGGAAGAGCTACAGGAGAGACTTAAATGAGGAGCCTGTCAGTGCTCCCGGGCCCAAATGCTAGCAACAGTTGGTGCTGTTATTCCTGCACGTTATGGGGACTCAGCTTTGCTAGTTCTACTGGATACAATTTATTTTTTCCCAGGCAGGAAGGGAGGAGAGAGAGAAACATCAATGATGAGAGAGGATCATGGGTCAGCTGCCTCCTGCATGCCCCCCACTGAGGATGGAGACCACAACCAGGGCTAGAATGGAACCCAGGACCCTTCAGTCTGCAGGCCAGAGCTCTATCCACTGAGACACACCAGCTAGGGCTACTTGATACAGTTTAACTCATAGGATGGGGTTTCCTTAGAAGAGTTTGGTTCTCGAAAATCAAAAAAGATTCTCAAGCTGCCCATCAGAGGGGCCCAGGGTGAGTGGGCTGTGATGGGGTGTCTGTGGCCGCGGGCACCTGCAACCTATTCTCTGCCTGCCCCTTAGTTGTGAGGAGGATGGACTGTGGGAAGGAACTAGAATATGATGGGAAGGAAGAGTCAAGGCTGGGGAAGGCGAAATCCCCGAGGCTTGATTCTCAAGCGTCCCCAGGCCAGCGCTGGAGCCAGACCCACACAGCAGGCCCAGGGTTCCCTGCTCCCCGGAAGGGAGAATCTGGCTTTCCTGCTTTCAACCGGTGGCTATTGGTGCCAGTT
The DNA here is from genome assembly GCA_036971965.1 of Nyctalus aviator. Lineage (NCBI taxonomy): Eukaryota > Metazoa > Chordata > Mammalia > Chiroptera > Vespertilionidae > Nyctalus > Nyctalus aviator. The sequence continues at coordinate 74,658,636 of CM072929.1, forward strand.
TGACACCAACAGGAATCCCCTTTGGGGCACAGTACAGGGCTGTGGGCCGCTCCAAGGGGACATCACTAGCGGACCGACTGGTGGACAGGGCAGGCACCTTCAGAGGGGAGCCGGCTGATGTGCAGAGTCCCCACCGCTCCTGGTCCGTGCTCATGTGAATGAGGACTCCAAACAGTTTGTTTGCTCCAAAGGGCACTGTCCTGATTGGCCAGAACAGAGCCACTCTGATTGGTTGGAGCTGCACAATTCCAATTGGATGGGGAAAGCCTCAATCCTATTGATTGAGCTAGGATTCCAGGAAACCTTTATAAGGGCTGGCAGGAACAGTGCAAGCAGGCAGGTCAGTGTAGGAGGCTGGCTCAGTGCAGGCTTCTAGCCACCAGGAGCTGTTCTTAAGGGCCTTTTTTTTTTTCTTTTCTTTTCTTTTTTCTTTTTCTTCTCTCAGGGTTCGCACTACCTATCCCTCCCACACCCTCCACCGTCACAGCTCTGGCCTCATCTCTTCATGCCCTTGACTGATCTTTGTTTAGCATTTTCTTTTCAGTGAATCTTCCCATGTCTATCCAGTTTGTTTTCCACAAGAACCCTATGCTGTCAGGATATGAGCTGCCCTCATCCTATATAATAAAAGGCTAATATGCAAATTGTCCCCTTGGAAGTTCAACCAACTGGGAGTTGGACCACTTGCTAGACATGGGGGCGGTGCAGAACGAAGGGAGTCCCTGGTTGGCAGCCGGGGGAAGGAAGGCCCCGATTGTCCCTGATGCTGGCAGACCGTGGAGCCCACCCCACGTGAGTTTCCTGCACTGGCCTCTGTTTTAGAAAAAGACACTGGCTCTGGGACGTTAAGTGACTTGTCCTCCTGGGGTGCTCTGGGTTCCTGACTCCCAGGGCTCCCCTAGCACATGAATGGTCCTCCTCCACCTGCCTCGGTTGTGCCAAAGGCTCTGTCTCTCCCGCCCTCCATTCCTGCCCTGCCCTTCCCTTTGCCTGGCTCGGACCTTCTCCTTTGCAGGCTGCCCTTGCACCCAGTCCCTGCTGGGCGGCGCCCCAGCTGGGCATCACCCACAGAGACTGATGGGCCCTCAAACCAGCATCAGGACCCTGCCTGGGAAGGCCACACGGACCTGTTGGGGTCAGAGCTCTCTGTCCCCAGCTGAACCCTGAGCTCCGAGGAAGTGGCCCTCCCGAAGGCCAGCACCCAGGAGAGCCAAGCTGCACCCAGCTCAGGACAGCCCAGCATGGCACCAGCAGGGGGTAGCGGGACAGCTGGTGCCATGCTGTGTGCTGTGACACCAGGCCGCCTGGCAGCATGATGTTCCGGGCATGGTAATGGCACCCGACACTTCTTCGTGGCACCCCTGCTGTGCCCTTTCCCCAGTCCCCCACCCCACCCTGGGGTCAGGGCCAGGAAAGACGGGCCCACACCCCACTGTCATCACAGTCGATTTCCATCCAGAGCAGGCCTGTCCCATCAGCCATCATCTCCGGGCCGTGGTGCTGCCTTCCTGTCCTCCTGCCCAGGCACCTTGCACAAGGCTCTGTGGCAGCAGGCCCGCGTGGCAGGCAGAGACTGGAGGGTGGAGGGCACACGGAGGAGGGAGGAGGGCCGAGGGCAGAGGCCAGCGTCTGCACTCGAGGCCGAGGAGACCCTCCGAGGCTTTGCAGCACCCACTGCATAGCTGTCAACCGGCCTGGAAGCTAATGGAGTCATTTGCATACCGTCACCCGGCTGGCAGGGAGGAACACGCACTGGTCCCAGCGATCTCTGCATCCTCTGCTGGCATGGGGCTGGTGACGGCCTCACCTTCACGCAGGAGGAGGTGGAGGGGCTGTTTGTCTTTGTGGTCGGTCTCAGTGGCCGGGCCAGGGGAGGGTCTGCGTCAGTTCCCAGTGAAGGAAGAAGGCAGGCACCGAGCTGGCATTAGCACGGCGAGCTGGCATTAGCATGGTGAACCGGTAAAACCCTCCTCGGAGGTGCTAGGGTGATATTTCGTCTGGAGCGGCTTCTATGCCTTTTATTTTGCTGAGCAGTCGAGCACCACAGATGGACCAGCTCAAAATTCTCACCCGAAGATATGTTTTTATTGAATTTAGAGAGGAAGGGAGAGAGAAAAAGAGAGAAAGGTAGATGGTTGATTTCTGCAGCTCCTGACTGGGATCAAACCACAACCTAGGTGTGTGCCCCGACCAGGAGCCAGACCCGCAGCCTGTTGTCGCATGTGGACGAGGCTCCAGCCACGGAGCCCCCGCTGAGCTCACTCACCCTCTGGGGTCGCCGGGAGAACCTCCTTTCCTAGGGAGGCCAGGCCCTCTCTCTTGGGATTTACCTGATTATGTCAGGCCCACCGAGATGGTCTTCCTTCTCATTAACTCACATCAACTGATCAGGGGCCTTTATTTTGCCTTGCCCCATCCTAGGCAGGCATCTTCCCACACTGTAGGGAGAAGGGGGCACATTGTATAGAAAGGAGGCAAGAATTTAGGGACTGTCATAGGCTTCTGCCCTTCACAGTATTTCTAAGAGAGGGAGGGGAGAGAGAGGGAGAAGGAGAGAGGAGGGAGGGAGGGAGAGAAGGAGGCAGGGAGAAGGAGGGAGGGAGAGAAGGAGGGAGGGAGAGAGAAAAGAGAGAGAAGGAGAGAGGAGGGAGGGGGAGAAAGAAGGAGGGAGGGAGAAAGAAGGAGAGAAGAGGGAGGAAGGGAGAGAAGGAGGGAGGGGGAGGGGGAGAGAGGGAAAAGGAGAGAGGAGGAAGGGAGGGAGAGAAGGAGGCAGGGAGAAGGAGGGAAGGAGAGGGAGAAGGAGGGAGGGAAAGGGTGAGAGAGAGAGGAGAGAGGAGAGAGGGAGGGAGAGAAGAAGGGAGGGAGATTCGGAAAGAGGGATTGGTGAGTACAGAACAAGCCTGTTAAAAGCCCTCCTGTAACCCCTCTGCTCTGCTCCCCTTTCCTGCATATAATGAAATCACTAATTCGGCGTCTTCACGGTGAGCAGAGGCTGCTGCGGGGAGAGGAACCGGAGAGCATCAGTGTGCATGCTCCTTTCTATGTGTGTGTGTGTGGGGGGGGGGGGGTAGAGGGAGGGCACCCAGCCAACGCCGGGGTGCGGCCACCTCTGGGCCAGCGCAGGGCTGCCCCTCAGCCGGGAGTCACAGGGGGGAGGCCGTTTTGGCGCCGTGTGAGTGAGAGTGTGAGTGAGAACACAGGTCGTCTTTTTCAGTTCAGACAGCGCCTGGCCGCCCTGTCAATCAGCCAATCAGGAAAGACTGTCGCCTGAGCTCCAATCAGGAGCAGAGGTCAGGTGCTCAGGGACTGTAAAGCAGAGCAGACAGTGCGCTGGGTGTGCAGCCTTCCAGACCCTGTGTGCGCACCTTCTATGCGTTTGCCGCCGCCTGGCTCAGTGCTTTGTGTTCTCCCGGACCTTGGCGTGGGGCTCGCCTTATTGCTGACAGGGGCCAGGCTTAGCAGGAACTGGCAAGGCCGACCCATTGGGCGTGGGTCCTGCGATGGCAGGAGGGCAGGCGAGTCCCTGCCAGCCCATGCACACCCCTCTGCCGGCCGACACTGGGACTGGCTTTGAGACTGGCGGTGTGTGAGGTAGGCTGTCACAGTTGCCTTTTCACATTTTCTAAATTCACTCCAGAGTGGAAGGGAGCAGGAGAGAGAGAGAAACATCCATGATGAAAGAGCCTGCTGCACACCCCACACTGGGGATCGAGCCTACAACCCGGACATGTCCCCTGACCTGGATTCGAACCGTGACCTCCGGGTTCATAGGTCAATGCTCAACCCCTGAGCCCCGCCGCTGGTGGGGCCGCAGTTGCCTCCTTAGAGGTTGTCCTGCTTGGCCGTGGGGAGCAGATGAGGGAGCTGTAGCCTGAACACAGATGGGGTGGCAGCAGGTGGAGGGGGCTCTGCAGCTGGCAGAGTAGCAATGTTCCTGCACACATGCATGTGTGTATGTGTGTCTGTATGTGTATGTCTGTGTGTGTGTCTCTCTGTGTGTATGGGTGTGTGTCTCTGTGTGTATGTCTCTGTGTGTGTATGTCTGTGTGTTTCTGTTGTGTCTCTGTGTATGTGTGTGTCTCTCTGTGTGTCTGTGTGTGTCTGTGTGTGTCTGTGTCTCTGTCTATGTGTGTCTGTGTGTCTGTGTCTGTCTGTGTGTGTCTGTGTGTGTCTGTGTGTGTCTGTGTGTGTCTTTCTGTGTGTGTATGAGTGTCTCTATGTGTGTTTGTGTGTGTGTCTGTGTGTGTCTCTCTGTGTGTATATGTCATGTGTCTGTGTGTGTGTCTGTCTGTGTCTGTGTGTGTCTGTGTGTGTCTGTGTATGTGTGTCTCTGTGTGTGTGTCTGTATCTGTGTGTCTGTGTGTGTAAGTCTGTGTGTGTCCCTGTGTGTATCTCTGTGTGTGTCTGTGTAAGTCTGTATGTGTGTCTGTGTGTGTCTGTGTCTGTATGTCTCTGTGTGTGTCTGTGTGTGTAAGTCTGTGTGTCTGTGTGTGTCTTGTGTGTGTCTCTGTGTGTGTCTGTGTGTGTATGCGTGTGTCTCTGTGTGTAAGTCTGTGTGTCTGTGTGTGTCTGTGTGTCTGTGTGTGTTGTGTGTGTGTGTTGTGTGTGTGTCTGTGTATCTGTTTGTCTGTGTATCTGTTTGTCTGTGTGTGTCTGTGTGTGTGTATGTCTCTCTCTGTGTGTATATATGTCTCTGTGTGTGTCTGTCTGTGTATGTGTGTCTCTCTGTGTGTGTCTGTGTGTGTCTGTGTGTCTGTGTGTGTCTCTCTGTGTGTATGTCTGTGAGTGTCTCTGTATGTGTGTGTCTGTGTGTGTGTCTGTGTGTGTCTCTGTGTGTGTCTGTCTGTGTGTGTCTCTGTGTGTGGGTCTGTGTGCATGTGTGTGTATGTGTCATGTGTCTGTGTGTCTTGTGTGTATGTGTCATATGTCTCTGTGTGTGTCTTGTGTGTGCTTCTCTGTGTGTGTCTGTGTGTTTGTGTGTGTCTGTGCGTATCTGTGTGTGTGTCATGTGTATGTGTGTCGTGTGTGTGTGTCTGTGTGTGTTTGTGTATGTGTGTGTGTGTCTGTGTGTGTTTGTGTATGTGTGTGTGTGTATGTGTGTGTGCGGGGAGGCGGGTGCTGCAGATGGCAAGGCATGCAGAACTTTTTCTTTTTGTTTCTTTTTATTTTTTAATATATATTCATACCAATAGGTTACAGGACTTTTAAAAAATAAGCCTCTATTGTTAAAGGAACTACATATGTCCTTTTCCCTTTTCCCCACTCACCCATTCCAGCCCCCCTCCCCCGTCTGTGCCCAGGGGCCGTGCAGAGATGCACACAGGGTCTTTGGTTGATCACTTCCCACCCACTCACCCTCCCCCACCTTCCCTCCGAGCCTCCGCACTCTGCGCCATGCCCCATGGCTCTGGGTCCACTCCGTCCATCAGTTTATTTTGCTAATTAGATTCCACATATGAGTGAGGTCATGTGATACGTGTCTTTCTCTGACTGACTTCACTCAGGGAGGCATGCAGGGCTGTTGTGTGATGGTCCTCAGCCTCCGGCGTGAGGGCGGCCGGGGACTAACTAACCGGTGAGCCAGGAGGGCCAAGGCTGCTTTCCTGGCTGCTGCCGCCCTTTCCTCATCCTGCCCCCTGCCGCTCCGTCCTGGGGCGAACTTGGCGGAGGGAGAAACTAGGTGCTAGGAAACTAGATGCCTGGAGGCGTGGGGACGTGGTAATGTGTGTCTTCGGAGCAGGGAGGGGAACAGAGGCCACGGGCACCGTGCTGTGTCTCTGTTTGTGGTTCTGGAGTTTTCTTCAGGAGGATTCTGTTGGGCACTCCTTTGGGGAGGCCAAGCCGCTCCGTGTTCAGCACCACGGACAGGGCCAGGCCAGGGTCGCACTAGCAGGAGGGCTCTGCTTGCTTTTAAGCGCCCACTCCTGGCCTGCGGGCGTGCCCGTGCACCCACCTCTGGCCCAAGCTGGTGGGTGGGCTGGGCTCGCATGCCCAGCCTCTTGGGAGAGGCCTAGGGCTGGCCAGCTGGCCCCGGGCTCGGGCTGAGCTGCTCTGTCCGGGAGGAGGAGGGCTGGCTGCCAGCACTGGGGTGGTAGGAGCTGAGCTGGAGGAGGCCAGCATGGTCACATCCCACCCGGTGACGGCTCAGCGCCGTGTGCCCGGGCACAGATGGCAGCTGACAGAGTAACCAGTACAAGGTAGGTGCTTTAAAAAAAAAATGATTTCAGAGAGGAAGAGAGAGAAACTTCCATGATGATAATAATTGGTCAGCTGCCTCCTGCAACCCCGCCCCCCCCCCCCCCCCACCACCCCACTGGAGAGCAAGCCCACAACCTGGGCATGTGCCCTGAGCAGAATCGAACTGTGACTTCCTGGTTCATAGGTCCCGATGGAACTCTGAGGAAGGTCAGAGGGGGAGGCGCGGAGAGGACTGGTGAGCCTCTGTGGGAGGCGGCTTCCCCGCCCTGTTCCTGCTCTCCGCCCCTCCCCCGCCGCAGTGTCACCGCACCCACTTCTCTACACCTTCCTCTTGCTGCTTTCTCACCGTTCTGTCCATTCATGCGTTTCAAAGGCCACCACCTCACCCGTCCTGACACTTACCTCACGGGCCACACGCTCTGCTCTCTCCTGCACGCCCAGGCCCCGTTCCCCCACCTCCCCATTCTCCACCCCTCACAGCTCCCCCCTCACACCCACAAGGATTTTGCATTTTACATATATTTGCCTTGGGTCTATAATGGGATGTCATCGTTTTAAAAGTTAAACAAATGACTAATGTATATTATGTGATCCAACAGCATTATGTTAGCATGTTTACAAATATGAAATATTTCACATTCTTCTTTTCAGAACTCCATGTGTGTTTTGAGCCCATCTCCTCCCACAGGGGGCAGCCTGTGCCTGGCGGCCCGTGCGGGGGGGGGGTGGGGGAGGACGGGGGGAGACACGGCTCGTTAAAGGCGTCTGGTGCTGCCCACAGTCCCTGGGTGCATGCAGCGCACCGCCGGCCTCCTCCCCTCTCTCCTTTCAGCGGGCGGAGGGCCTGAGAGCCGGAGCGCGGGCTCTGCCCTCGCCCCCTCCGCTCTGTGACCGCGTGGGGCAGGCTCTGTTCCCCTCCCTGCTCCGTGAAATGCAGCTCGTCCCAGCTTCCCCTCAGGAGCACAGAGGCTCCACAAAAAGAAGGTGCTGTTTCCTTTGTAAAGCTCACTGCCTGGAGAGCCCGCATGACGCTCTGCATCACCTTTCCCTCCTCTCACACCCGTCATCAGCTGCCCCAGTTAGAGAAGCTCTTATTTTCTAAAATATATTTTTATTGATTGCAGAGAGGAAGGAAGAGGGAGAGAGAGAAACGTCAATGATGAGAGAAGCATGGATCAGCTGCCTCCTGCACACTCCACACTGGGTATCGAGCCTGAAACCAAGCATGTGCCCTGGCTGGAATTGATCCCAGGACCCTTCAGTCCGCAGGCCACTGCTCCATCCACTGAGCCACACGGGCTGGGCAAGCAGCTCTCATTTTAATGGGACTGTCTACTCACTGGCTTCGGTGCCTCACGTGGTGCAAGGCCCTCCTTCCCCGGAGACGGCCAAGGCCCATGTGCTCCCACAGCGGCTGAGGCGGGCCGGGTCTGCGTGAAGGGGTGGGGCAGAGGGCCCGGGCAGCACCCCCACGGGAGGCTGCATGATGCCGCGAGCACCGCAGTGGAAGCAGACAGCGGAGGCTCCGAAGACACACGTGGTGCCGCTGTGGGTACGACAGACACGCATGGCCCGCGTGGCCCAGCAGTTGAGGTCACGGTTCCATTCCCGGACAGGGCACATGTCTGGGTTGTGGGCTCGATCCCCAGTGGGGGATGTGCAGGAGGCAGCCGGTCGAAGGTTCTCTCTCACTGGTGATTCTCTCCCTTCTTTGAAGTCAGTGAAAATGGGTTTAAAGAAGCACCCACTTCACGGAGTCCTCACCAGACATAAGGAGCAGAGAGCCCTGCTGGGCCCCAAGAGCTGCTGGGACGGCGCCGGGAGTGCTTGTAAAGTTAAACACCTGCCTTGGCGCCCACACACCCCACTGTCCTCCTTCAGGGGCCTTGGCTGCCAGCGTGCCCTTCCCGATGGAGACCCAGCCTGAGCAGTCTCCGGAGAGCTGGATCCGACCGCCCTCCTCTGCCTGCTGCCTGGCCCATGGTACAATGGGCCCATGGCCCATTTAGATATACAGTGGCCTCATCATCTTCTTAACTTTTTAAAAAAGAGATAATTTTATTTATTTCAGAGAGGAAGGGAGGGGGAGAAGGAAATAGAAACATCATTGATCGGCTGCCTCCTGCACTTACCACACTGGGGATGGAGCCCACAACCCGGGCCTGTGACCTGACCGGGAATTGAACCCTGACCTCCTGGTTCATAGGTCGATGCTCAGCCCTGAGCCAGGCTGGCGGGTATCACCGCACCATCATATTTCAAGCAGGACGTTAGCTACCCCAGGTCTAGTTTCCATAGGCTGGTGAGACACGCTTCTCCCACCCTGAACTCCGCGAACAGCTGCCCCTCCCTCCTCCTGCTCCTGTGAGGCGACCTCTGGCCCAGCCGCCCAGGGCTTGGCAGGGCCAAGTGGAAGGCGTGTTGGCCGTGTGGACGGCGTCTCTCCACTCGGGAGCTCCTGGCCCCCGAGTGCCCTGGGCCTCTGCCGGGGAGAGGACGCGGGTGCCGAGAGTGGGCCTGCTCGCAGCCCTCCCTGCAGCCTGTGGTCTGAGTCCTCCCACCGTTGCCAGAAGCCTTTTCTGGAAGGCTGCTGCCCGCGGGCCTCGTCCAGCGCGGTCTGGCCTGCTTCTGAGTGCACCTGTCTCCAGGTCACAGAAGGCTGGCTTGGTGCTGAGCTCTGTTAGCTCTTGCTGGGAGCTGCTCTGACCATCTGTTTGGAAGGACAGCCTTGCTGGACAGGGCTGATTTCTGGTGAAATCACGGGTCAGCCTGTGGGAGCTCCTTTGTAGGTAAGTTTCCTCTCCTGCTGCCTTTAGGGTCCCGTCTTTAATTCCTGGCATGTTGTCAGGCCTGGGCTCCAGAGCGTTAGAGCAAGCGCTGTGCCCTGTCTCCCTCCTTCCCAGCCCCTCTTCACTCTCTGGATGGTCTGTCTGACAGTAAACAGGGAGCCCCCACCGCCCCTCGATTCCCTTCCTGTCTCTGCATTACTTAATGCGCTTTCTCAGCGTCCCCTCTCTCAGAGGTGGCCACCGGCCACCGGCCCTGCCCCCTCCCGCAGGCCAGGCTGAGCCCACCTGCTGCCCGCCTGCCTCTGGCTGCCCTGCAGGTACCCTGTCCTTTCACCCAGAAGGCGCGACCCACACCAAGGTTGGAGCCTATAGCATCCCCAGGTGCACACATGGCCCTGCCTTGCCCCTGCCCCTGCCCCTGCCCCTGCCCCTGCCCCGGTGGTGACCAGGGTGTGGGCATTGCTGCATCGGTCACGCTTGTAACTCTTCAGAAGGCTGAACTGGGGGTGTGGTCCCCTTTCTTGCTGCTGCTGCTGCTGCTGCTCAGCCTGGAAGACCCTGTCCCAGAGCAGAAGGGAGAGCCACGGAGGAGATGACTTATGTAGGGAGAAGTCCCCGCCCCTGGTCCCTGATGGGTCTGTCCTTAAGCAAATGTGGACTCCCAATTCTCTAAATTTGATTGGCCCAAAGCCTGCCCTGATTGGTTAGGTTAGAGCTGTTCTGCTCGACCAGAGCTGTGCAGCCTGATTGGATAAGGAAAGCCTCAGTCCTATTGGTGGAAATCAGGTTCTGGGAGCAGCTTTGGCAGGACAGGCTGGGAGGGCGGGAAGCCAGGGCAGGCCCTGTGCAGTGTGGCTGGGGCGGGAGCCCTTGTGGAGATGGGACCAGGCTCCGGGTTTGAGGTTTGGGTGCGGCTGGCCTCCAGGAGCTCTTAGTGCATGCTTTAGAGACGTCCTTACTGACGTTAGCGAGGACGGGAGGAGCAGAGAGGCAGGATGGGAGAGGAACGTGGCTTGGCACCTTCTGCAGCCCTGACCCGGTGGAACCCTCACGTGGGACCTGGCTGCCAGAATGTGGCTGGCACCCCCCAGCGCAGCAGCGCCCCTCCGCATCCCACGCTGGCCAGGGCCTCTGTGTCCACAGTCCAGGCGCTGCTGTGCCCAGCCCCTGCCTGGCTCTCAGGCTGGAGCCAGGGAGCCCATGGCTTCTGCCCCTTCGCCTCTCAAAAGGAAGGCCTTTCTGGGGGAGAAACCTCTCTTTCCAGGTGTGCTCTCCAGCCTCCAAGCAACCCAGCCTCTGGGTGCAGGGGAGCGGCGGGGGGGAGGGGGGGAGACCCTGCTGGGGGCGGGACAGAGGCTAGCAGGAGAGAGGGCCACCTGCCTTCTCTCCATACAAGAGAGGTGAGCTGAGCAGGGAGCTGGGCGAGGGGGAGCGGGAACCAGGGAGCAGGGAGAGGGGAGTGGGAACTGGGGAGAGGAGAGAGGGGAGAGGGGGGCCGGGAGAAGGGAGAGGGAAGAGGGGGACAGGGAGAAGGGAGAGGTGAGTGGGGAGAGGGGGGTGGGGAGAGGGGAAGAGGGGAGCTGGGAGAGGGGAGCTGGGAGAGGAGAGAGGGAACAGGGGGGCAGGGAGAGGGAATAGGGGAGAGGGAAAGGGGGTGGGGAGAAGGGAGAGGGGAGATGGAAGAGGGAAGAGGGTAGGGGGGAGAGGGGAGAAGGGAGAGGGGAGGGGGGAGAGGAGAGGGGGAGAGGGAGGGGGAGGGAGAGAGAGGAGGGGGGGAGAGGGGAGGGGGAAGAAGGGAGAGGGGAGAGGGAGAATGGAGGGGGGAGTGGAGAGAGGGGAGAGGGGAGAGGGGAGAGGGGAGAGGGGAGCTGGAGCTGAGCGGGAGAGGGAAATGGGAAGAGAGGAGAGGGGAGCGGGGAGAGGTGGGGGGGGAAAAGGGAGTGGGGAGAGGGGAGAGGGAGAAGGGGAGAGGGGAAAGAGGAGAGGGGAACGGGAGGGGGGGGGAGAAGGGAGCCGGGAGAGGGGAGAGGGAGGAGGGGAGAGGGGAGAGAGGAGAGTAAAGGGGAGAGAGGAGAGGGGAGCTGGGAGAGGGGAGAGGGGATCGGGGAGTAGGGGGGAATCAGGGAGAGGGGGGCGAGGAGAGGGAAGAGGCGAGGAGGGAGAGAGGAGAGGGTAGGGGGGGACAGGGGACAGGGGAGAGGGGAGAAGGGAATGGGGAGAGGGGAGGGGGAAGAAGGGAGAGGGGAGAGGGGAGAGGGGATTTGGAGCTGAGCGGGGAGATGGAAATGGGAAGAGGGGAGAGGTGGGTGGGGAGAGGGGAGAGGGGAGAGGGGAGAGGGGAGAGGAGAGAGGGGAGAGGGGATGGGGGAGAGGGGAGGAGGGAGAAGGAAAGGGGAGAGGGGAGAGGAGAGGGGGCAGAGGCTAGACTGGAGAGAGGAGTGGGGAGAGAGGAGGAGTAAAAGGGAGAGGGGAGACAAATGATTTGACTGGACTGAAGGAGCAGCATGGAGGGTGGATGGTTGTGAGTTGAGGTGAGCCCATTGGTGCTGGGGCCTGGGGCCCGGCGGGTGGGGTGGGGGGGAGGATAGCCCGGAGGAGACTTGTCACCCCCAGGTAGGGGCTCCGACTGCCTGCCCACCTGGACCTGATCCCTGAGCGCTTGGCCCTGGGCAGAGAGGAGTGCTGCTGGTCCCCTGCAGGTCGTCTAGCCCTGCCCAGCCCCTGCCCCTGCCTTAGCCCTGCCCCTGCCCCTGCCCCTGCCCCTGCCCCAGCCCTGCCCTGCCCTGCCCCTGCCACTGCCCGAGCCCTGCCCTGCCCCTGCCCCTGCCCTGCCCCTGCCACTGCCCGAGCCCTGCCCTGCCCCTGCCCCTGCCCTGCCCCTGCCCCTGCCCCAGCCCTGCCCTGCCCTGCCACTGCCACTGCCCGAGCCCTGCCCTGCCCCTGCCACTGCCCGAGCCCTGCCCTGCCCCTGCCCCTGCCCCAGCCCTGCCCCTGCCCCTACCCCAGCTCTGCCCCTGCCCCTGCCCCTGCCCCTGCCCCAGCTCTGCCCCTGCCCCTGCCCCAGCCCTGCCCCTGCCCCAGCCCTGCCCCTGCCCCTGCTCTGCCCCAGCCCTGCCCCACCCCAGCCCTGCCCCTGCCCCAGCCCTGCCCCTGCCCCAGCCCTGCCCCTGCCCTGCACACCAGGACCCACCTGGGCTTCACCTCAGCCCCACACTGGGCTCCCAGGCGCACGGAGCTCCTGGCCGGCTGGAGGACGCAGGCTGAATGCTTCTCCCTCGCGCCCAGCTGTGCCGGGCCCCAGCCTCCTCCTCCTGGTGGTAAACGGGAGACTCGTGGGGAGGGTTTGCCTGTGGGACTGCCTTGTCTGATGGCTGTGGCCACTGGCTTCTGCAATGAGGACTCATCCTTACATCCATCTCCCAGGACCCCTGCAAGCTCCACCCAGACTCAGAGCACCCACCGGGCTGGTGCAGGCCCGCGTGGCACTCGGATAGCCCTGCACCCAGCGTGAGATCCCCGCCCACTGGCTGAGGCCTGGCCTGGGATCTGAGCCTCCAGACCACTGCCCAGGGCTCCCTCAGCCCCTGTGCACCCTCCCTCTCCCCACACCCCTGTCAGCAGGCAGGAGTGTGCCAGCCGGACGCCTCCTTCAGCCACAGGCGGCAGCAGTGAGCGGAGCGTGACCCTGGCCTTTGGCTTCAGGCGCGGTGTGGACAGGGAGGCGGTGGATGGGTGCAGCACAGGGGCAGTGGCAGGGGTCTGAGCATCTTCCTCGGAGGGGCCCTGTGATGGGCGGGCGGGGGGAAGGGTGTGGGGCAGGGCGATGCTTGGCTGTTGGCCATTTCAGACCCCAGCAGCAGGGTGGGTTTTGGTGGGTCTGAGCAGGCGCGGCCTGCTGTTGGTCCTGGAGACCAACCTGGGACAGGGCCTCATCTGGAGGAAGAAGGAAGTGGAAGGATCTTGAGCAAAATCACTGGATTACCTGGGAGGGAGGGCCCCAAGTTCAATGGCAAGTGTCCTCACAAGGACACGCCCAGGAGAGACCCGGGGAAGGAGGTGGAGGGGGGTTTCCTGGCTCTGAGTCCGGGAGAGCTCCGAGTCTGAGGGAAATGAGACATTTTGGGGGAGACCAGCAGCCTGACTGTGTATCCCTAATGCACCTCCTGCTCGCCTGTAGTCTGGTCACTGCCCTTAGCGATCTGCGCTTACCACGCTGCTACCTCAGCGCCCCCGTTTGCAGAGGCCTGAGCCGCGCAGGAAGCAGCCCGGGCGGTGGTCAGCCGGGGCCGGCCAGGCCTTCTGGCGTGGCCTCACGGCCCACCCGGTGCGGGCTTTCTGCAGCCCACCAGGTCCGGAGCCCAGCCATGTTTGGGGACAAAGCCACCAAAGGGGAGGAGGGAGCACCCCTCGGGGCGGGCTGGCAGAGCCCGCAGTGCGCCTGGAAATGGGGGTGTCTGTCTCTGGTGCTCCGGGTGTTTCCAGTCCGGGAGCAGGGCCCCACACACAGGAGCTCAAGGGGGGCGAGGACCTGGGGGCGAGGTCCTGCTGGCGCCTGACTGGGTGTCTGGTCCCGGGTCTGTGAGGACACCGTTCGGCCACGAGCTCCTAGTGTGCTCACTGTGAGTGGCTGGGACACGAACACAATCATCTTTCTAAAGAAATCGGAATTACACCGAGCGGGGGGCAGGACGTCCAAGGGGCCTTGCTCAGGGTGTGAGTGTGAAGTGTGGATGGGAGGGGCCGGTGCGGACCTGACAGCTCAGGGCGGCCTGCAAGGCGGTCTTGCAGACTCAGACCTAAAGGAACCACAAGGATGGTGTGAAATGAAACCTTAACTAAAGCAGTGATGGTGCAGTCACCTCCTAGGCTGGTATCTTCCCTGACAAGGTCAACCTTTACCTTCCCGGAGCCCGCCAGTCTTTCGGCATCAGTGATAACACACCCTTGAAGTGTCTGGTAGCTTGTACCTTCCCTTTTTCCGGAGCCGCTGGGGCACAACCTGATGTGCTGGGCGCCAGGACAGAGACCACAAAGTCCTTCATTACCGTGTTAATTGTCTCTGCGCCCACCTAAGGACGTGCCCATCATTTTACTTTTTACCCAATCCCAGGGTTTCCCGCTTTGCTTTCTCCCGCCTCTCAGTCTATCACCAGTGGATTTCATGTACCCACCCGTGCCCCTCCTCTGATGGCAATGTATGAACACAGATGCACCCGCCATTCTCTGGAACATGCAGTTAAAAACGCATGCAGAAACCAGAGGGAAATAAACTGTTTGTTTTGATAACAGGCTCAAATAAACTCACAAAATTCTTTACAGTTTCAATGTTTTTAAATTAACTACAGAAACCCCAGACCAGCAACTCTGTGTTTCTTCCTTGGGCTTCTGTTCTGAGATGAGCCTGCTTTATTTATTTTCATTTTTAAAAATGTATTTATTGACTTTATTGGGGTGACATTAGTTAATAAATTATACAGGTTTCAGCTGTACAACCCTATAATCCATCACCTGTATATCCTGTGCTCATGGATTTATTTTTGACAAGTGTATTTGCATGATGAATTACATTGGGGTTGGAATTCTGTTGTTAAATCAAAGTTAATTTTTGGCTTCTGTTCAGGACACCATACATCATCATCTCCAAGGCAAAGATATGGACTGAGATCACCAAACCAGGCTAATAAGGATGATTAAACTTTTGAATTCTAAGTTTCTGGAGGAATAACAACCAGTTATCATTTACATGTTTGCATGCCCTAGGGTTTGCAACTTTTTTGGAAGCTGCTATTATATATAAATAACAGCAAGCGTTGTTTAAAGCTGCGGTGAGGCCTGGGGCATATGCACTCTCTTTCCTGGTGCTCACTCTGCGGGTGTGGTTGGAGTTTGGGCTCTGGGTCCGAGGCCAGCAGAGGTGGGGGTGGGTGGCATGGCACAGGGGCTGTGCATTTGTAACCAGACCGCCAGGGGTCCGGGCCACCTGTCACCACCTGCGCCAGTCCGGCAGAGGCGGTGAAGCACAGGAGCGTGTGCTCCAATCCTCCGCAGTGTGGGAGAGCAGCAGGTCAACCCCCACACACATCTGCTCTCCCCCTCCCCCCCAGCCAGCTGCCATATTGGGAAGAAGGACGAAGATTACAGGAGAAGGAGGCAAAGGGCAGTTTGCAGATACTGGGGACTGGATTTGCAAAGGCCTGTGGGTGAGCAAAGGCCTGTGGGTAAGCAAGGCCTGTGGGTATGCAAAGGTCTGAGGGTAAGCAAAGACCTGTGGGTAAAGCAAAGGCCTGAGGGCGAGCAAAGGCCTGTGGGCGAGCAAAGGCCTGTGGGTGAGCAAAGCCTGTGGGTGAACAGAGGCCTGTGGGTAAGCCAGGCTGGCTCCCAGGAGCTCCCGGAGGGAGGGGGCTGCATTCCAGGTGAGCGCCCAGGTCCCCCTGCAGCGCCCACCAGGTGAGCCTGCGCCTTCTGTGCTCAGAGCAAAGTCTGGCCACAGACAGGACTCCCCTCCTCAGTCAGAGCCGCCCACACTCTCTCTCTGCCCGTCAAAGGGTCCCCAGGAAGTCAGGGTCCAGGGGACAGGTGCCCGCTCAGCAGTCTGCCTCGGACGATGGAACCAGAGGCCTGGCCTTCCTCGGGGCTGGGCACAGAGCTGGAGGGAACCCTCAGGACTTGCCTAGCTCACCGTTGCCAGCAGCCCGACATGGCAGCGAGCACTCAGGAGACGTGGTTGCCGCACAGCAGGCGGAAGGGATGGAAGGAACCCCCAGATTAGGGGGTCGTCATCATGCAGGACTTCTCCTCACCCCACTTCCCATGGATTTGCCTCTGAGCCTGGCCAGCAGGGCTCAGTAGCTGAGCATCGACCTCTGAACCAGGAGGTCACAGTTCGATTCCATCAGGACCGGAGCCCGAGTTGCGGGCTCCATCTCCTGCATGTGGCGTGCAGGAGGCAGCGGGTCAGTGATTCTCTCCCCCTCTCCCTTCCTCTCTGAAACCAATACAAGAAGATTTTTAACATTTGCCTCTGGGATATGCCACGTTCTCTGCCGAGAAGGAAATGTGTTTCCGTGGCAGCACCAGGGAGCAGACTGGCCTTGCTGGGCAGGTTTTTCCTCAAAATTCTGTCTGGACAGTGAAGCCCCAGCACCCAGCACCCAGCACCCGCTGCCTCCTTCTGGGAGCACCCACAGGCCGGGCAGTGCCAGACCTCTTCCAGGCCTGGTAGCTGGGCTCCTCACTGTGCCAGCTGAGCAGTGTGCCCACAGCCAGACCCTGCCAGGCGGCTGGCAGGTACGTGACCAGCTGACGGTGCCATTGCTCCTTGGCTGCTGCTCTGGGGAAAAAACTAACTGGCTGAGAAGAGGTGAAAGCTGTTGGCAAAATGTAAAGTCTGGGCTCTTGGTCCCAGCTCAGCAAAGATAATCACGACTTGGCTTGGCTTCTGCATGTGTGTGTGTTCACTGCTCCGTCACACATTTTTAACTGTCATCAAATGAAGATGAAACCCGGCCAGGCGGGGACCAGCTAGGATCGTAAGAAGCATAAAGCCTGCCTGAGCCCGGTGTCTTGCTCTGTGGGAGAGGCGCACGCTAACTGGTGGGAGCTGCGGGGGAGCTGCGATTGTCTCGGAGACGCACACCCTGTGGCAGGAACCGGAAGCAGCAGCTCTTGGAAGACCCCAGCCCTTTGCTATCACTAACCCTTCGGGGGACATATGTGTGCAATTCACCGATATAAACGGCCCGTCTGGCACACCCTCTTTCCCCTGTAACCTATGTCCTTCTACCCCATGGAGCAGTGGCTTATGGGAGGGGGACAGAGTTCTGTGGGCGCCCCTGCTCTCCCACGCTGCGAGGATTGGAGCACACGTTCCTGTGCTTCACCGTCTCTGCCGGACCGGCGCAGGTGCTGATAGGCACAGACCTCCAGCCAAGTGCAGAGGTTAAACACCGCGTGGCCCAGGTGGAGATGCTGTCGCTGCTGCTGGTGCTGATTGAACCTCTGAGATGACGTCGTCGTGTCTCAGTGGGGAGTGTCCCCACGCCCGGCTTCACAGTGTGTGGTCTCTTCCAAGATCCTTTCAGACTGTTACGCTCCTGCAGGCTGAGCTGCTGCCAAGCTCACACCGTGAGCCGCCCTTTGGGCTCTGACTCGGGCCATCCAGCTCCTAACGCCGCTCCCGCCCCGAAGCCCACATGGCGAGATGCCCTGGCGGGCGTCACCCTCCACTCCCACCACCTTCCCGAGAGGCGGACGCCTGCCCACATCCCTGCACACCCTAAGAGGCAGGACCAGCAGCCCCAATGCCACGCAGGCGCGTGGTGGGCGGCCTGGATACCCAGGCCCAGCGTGTGGGAGCAGACGTGGTGGGAGTCTGTTCGGAGGAATCTCCGAAGGGCCGGGCCTCTTGACTTTTCCAATCAAATCTGAGCACCCCCCGTTTTACTAGATTCTTTAGACTTCAGAGAGTCCTTGCTGAAAGGGAGCACGTGTCTTCTCCAGGTGCTGCCTGCTGAGTGTCTAGAGAGTTTCCGTTCCTGCTGCTGCTACAACAAAGCCGGAGGAGGCAGCAAGCGGCTCCTGTAGCTGCGGCCCCTTAGCCCTCCGTCACAGACTGTGCCCATCCTCACCCATCGTCCCTCAGGTCTGTCAGCCTGGCACGGAGCAGGGCTGGATGGGCCCGAACCCTGGCCTGTCTGAAGGCAGGGGAGGCAGTGGCTGGGCAGTGGGACCCTGGGGATTTGGAGCTCCCATCCATCTGGCCGTCACCCCATCCTGACCAGGGTGCCCCAGCCTGGGACCATGCTCAGTTTCCCAGTCCCTTCCTACCACCCTCACTGTAATCTATTCGAGCTGGGAGGGGCCATGGCACAGGGCAGCATGGACAGGACTTGCTGGGCCTGAGGAAGCAGGATGGCAGTGCGCCTGCTTCTCCGTGCCTCCCCATTGGGGGAGATGCCCCTCGCCCCGCCTCCCCTCCCCCAATCGCTGTATGGTGTATGGCCACAACCCAGCATGGATGGAGCCGGTAGAGATGAAGGGGGATCGATGCTGGGGCGGGGGGGTCGTCCCGCTGACATGGCTGTTTCGTCTTCTCACCTCCCAGCCTTCACTCTCCTGGTGAGGCCCAGGCCCGGGACAGGCAGGGACCAGCTCCCCATGGCGGGCAGCCCGGGGTACTCAGGCAGATCTGGGGCCCTGTGCAACCCCTCCTCTGGGCTGAAGGGCTCAGGAAGGACCAGGCGAGCAGCCGGGACCCATCTCTGAGAAGCCGGCATCGGAGGCCAGGAGTGAGGCTGCACTCTCAGGGCCACAGGCCTCTGGGCAGAGCCCGCCTCAGGGGACACCGATCCCAGACCGCAGCCCACCCCACGGCCCAGGGGAGGCCGGAGGGCAAAGCACCAGCCCCTGTGTCCACTCCTTCCCGGGGCCGCGGGGCCCCACGGGGACAGGCCCCCCACCTTCCTCTGCCTTCCTGCCAGTCCTCTGCCTTCCTCTCGGATGAGGGGCGCGCTTGTTCAACACGGAGGAAGGAGCCATCAGTGGTTTATTGAGGGGTGGTCGTAGCTGAACGTCTGCCCGCCCTCCTCCTGCAAGTGGCCCAGCCTCCGGCCGAGGAGGAGGGAAGGAGGGCAAGGAGAAGAATGACCCTGCTTGTTGCCGGGTTTGGTCTCTCTCCAGGCCAGGGGCAGCAGCAGGAGAGGGTGGGGCAGGGAGGCATGGGGAGGTGGAAGGGGCGTGTGGCAGCGGGCAGCGTAGAGGCACCTCATGAGTAGCATGGCCATTGGGCCCAGCACAGGTTCGGGCGCTGGCTGCCCGTGGACAGGGGCCTGGGTCACAGAACCAAGGGCCCACAGGTAAGTGATAGTCCCGCAGGGCAGCTGGGCCAGGGCCCCTCTGGCCAGGGAGCAGCTTATCTCAGAGAGATAGGCTGGAGTCCCGCAGCCAGGAGAGCCGCCCGCGCCCTGAGGGACTGCACATCCAAAGGGTGGGGAGCCCCGGGTGGTGCCCCCTCTGTCGGGGCCATTGCTGAAGGTCTGCCAGGCTAGGCATGGGCAGGAGGGCCACGCGGGTGGGAGGTGAGTGGCTGGGCCAGGGGCCATGGCTCACTGCATGGGGCCTGGGCGAGGAGGCAGCTGGCACCATGTGCACCATCGCCAGTCCCACTGAGGAGCAAAGGGGGGCGGGAGAGAGGCCCACTGGTCTCCCACCCCGTGAAGCTTGGCTTCTGAGCACCGAAGCCATGGCCGGCAGGAGCCCGACGCGGGAGAGCGGCCCGGGCGCAGCGTGCCAATGGGGAAGGTGGGCGGCCAGGACGGCGATGGGGCGGGCAGAGGGCTGGGGCGGTCAGCACGGGCCTTCCTGCAGCCCTGAGGACAGTAGCGAGGGCAGCGGGTCAGCGGGGGGGTGGTGCCTGTCCCTCCGGAGTCACGGGGCCTCGCTGGAGCCAATCCCGTTGCCTTTGTTGACGTAGAACGGCCGGTGGTGAGACTGTGGGACAAGAGCAGTGAGCCGCGCGGGATGGCAGGGATCCCCCCAACCCCCGGGAAGCAGCAGTGGTCTGAACCCCAACAATTCTACCAGCTGGAGCCTATCCTGTGATCAGGACTGGCCCCCTGCCAGAGTCCCAGGTTCACATCCTAATTAGAGTCCATTTCCCACCATTGGTTGGTGAGCTTGCACCTCAGCCCCTCATCCAGTCCCTCCATGGCCCGGGCCTCCCAGCACTGCGGCTCTCGCTCCGCGGGCTCTCTGCTCACAGAGCCACAGCACGCTCACACTGGGATTGCACCGCCACCCATCCCTGGTTCCTGCTCGCACACCCCTTTACAGACGGGCAAACCGAGGCGCAGAGGCTAAGCCATCTGCCCGGTCACTCAGCTGGTAAGTAGAGGAGCCAGAGTGCCAGGCCCAGCAGCTGGGTCCGTGCCCATCCCCATCCCACCATTTCTCCAAACCACTCTGGGTCTGGAGGGCTCAGAGGCAGCGCAGAGGCTGCGCCCGCCCCGCCCGCAGGGACCACGCCCGGCTCAGCCCCTCCCGCCCTGGCTTCTCCCGGGAGTCAGGAAGCCTCAGGACAGAGCCAGGGCCAGCTCCACCCGCCTGTGTGAACGCAGCGGCTTCACAGAATCAGCGCCCCTGCTTCCCAGGCCCTGGCGAGCCCGGTGGCCTCGTCCCTGAGCTGGTCAGAGTGAGCCCAGCAGCACCCGGACCCTGACCCAGGAGACACCAGGCGCCTCCAGCCCTGGCCTTGGCCTTGCCAGCGTAGACCATGTATTTCCTAGGACTCCTGGCTGGGCCCAGTCAGCTCATGCCTATGAGCCCGGGAAGAGTGGAGGCCAGGGCGGGAATGGCAGGCGAGGCACACAGCCCTTAGCCACAGCGTCTGGACCAGGTCTCCGACCCCATGTGCCCAACAGCCTTCAACACAGCAAAGCAAACAGCCTGGCCATGGCTGCACCTCGCTTTCAGGGAGGCGGGTCAGTAAGATGGTCAGTGTGAGAAGGCCAAAAGGCTAATTCCAATGTAACCCTAGTATTTGGGGGGCCAGCAATCTGAATCCGTGCAGCAAGCCCAGTGCATGTTCCTGATAACCTATCATTAACTCACTGCCTCTTTCCCAGAAACTGGTCTTGCAAGACCTTTCACCTAAATACAGAGGCATAAATGATGAACAGTGCACAGCCTGGGGGGGGGTGGTATTAGCATGGCACCAGGCCAGACCCTTAGAAATGATCTTAAGACCCCCAACACCTGGGCCCCTTTTTGCAAAGCCCTAGAAAGGACCAGAAGCATTACCCATATTTGTGGGATAAAGACACCAGAAAGATATAAAAGCGAAGCTCCTGCATGTTACTTTGCTCAGACTTGGGAAGTTATTCTGCTGAGTCTGCCAGTGTAATAAACTGTGTAACTCCTTTTCTCTAAAGTGTGGCTTGGGCCGAAACCGTTTTGGCTCAGTGGATAGAGCGTCAGCCTGCGGACTCCAGGGTCCCGGGTTCGATTCCAGTCAAGGGCATGTACCTGAGTTGCGGGCATGTCCCCAGTAGGGGGTGTGCAAAAGGCAGCTGATGGATGTTACTCTCTCATTGATGTTTCTGGCTTTCTATCCCTCTCCCTTCTTCTCTGTAAAAAATCAATAAAATATATTTTTTTTTAAAAACACACACACACAAAAAAAACGTGGCTTGATTTTCTCCCGTCTTCTGCAACAAGTGAGCAGTGCTATCCTTTAGGCCCCAGCGGTGGGCGGGCGGAGACAGAGCCCAGAGCCCAGGGCACCTGAGCAGGGGGTGCCCCCCATGCCCCGGTGCCTCTATGTGTCAGTCACAGCCTGTGAGAGCTGGAAGAGCTATGAAATCATCCCAGCTGTCTGACTCATGTTACAGATGGGGAAACTAAGGCACCGAGGAAGAATGGCTCCCATAAGGTCACATAGCAAGTTGGTGAGGGGCCTGGGGCCAGCCCTCAGGCGGCCAGCCCCTTGGCATAGGATCACCCGCCTCTTCTCCCAGCTCTGGGCGTGGCTGCAGGCACCAGGACCCGGCCAGCATCTCGAGGTGGCCACGAGCTCCCTCCCCGGACAGTGGGCTGACCCCTGCAGGGCCGGGCCTGGCCTCCACGGTGAGCCTGCGGAGACTGTGGCACAGCGTGAGGACAGCCCTGCTCGCTGAGGTCTGTGCAGGATCCGGCACGTCAGCTACCGAAACCGAAACACATCTGCTCCTAAGTTTGCAGACACGGCCTCAGCACGCCCACCGCCTCCCCCTGCTGGTGCTGGGGTGGGTGCCGGTCCCAGCTGAGCTGTCGCCCTCCTAGAGCTGCAGCAGAGCCACCACTCAGCAAGCAGGTGCCCAGCAGCCATCTGCCAGATCACAGCCCAGGCTGCCCGTTTTACAGATGAGAAAACTGAGGCTCAGAAAGTCCCTGCTGACTTCGCCCCTGCCTGTGGACCCTGGATTCCTTCTGCCCTTTGCTGTGGGCAGGTCCTCAGGCCATTGCTGCCTCCTCCTATCACGGCCAGGGATGTCACGTCTCCCACGGCCCCGGACAAGTGACAGCTGTCACCGGGAGCCACTCAGCGCCCCATCCGGCCTGGGCAGACTCTCCGCACGGCTCCACACTCACCAGCAAAGTCTGCTTGCCAGATTTCCAAGTCTGGGGCTGGACCTTGGGGCTCTGGCTCCGCATGAGAGAGGGGTATCCTGGGGAGGCAGAAGCTTGGTCAGAGGAGGCCTGTGGTCAGAGAGGCCCTGCACGCAGGGAGCCCCAGGTGCGGACCCATCTCCAATGTGACCCTCAGGGAGCCCCAGGCGCCGACCCATCAAGCTCCATCCAGCCCGTTCCCAAGGAGAGCCACCCCCACGAGGTATGCAGCCCCCGGGGTTCCCCTTGGGAAACCTGGGGGGCTGGCCGAAGGGAGGGGCCCAAGGCAGACAGAAAGAGGAGGAGCAGGCGAGGTGGGCTGGGCCGGCAGCAGGGGAGTGTCCTCCAATCCAGGTCAGAGTCACTCCACTCTGGAAATTTCCTCCCCACAATCGCCCCGGCCCATCCTGAAGCCCCGGAGCCCAGGAAAGCCTCTCACAGCCAGCCTGCGGGCTCCACCAGGAGGCCCCACCTGTGCCGCACTGACGGCCCACGGGCTGCGTGGGCCTGGAGCCCCCCCATCTCTGCGAGCCCCGCGGCCGCCCAGGCCGCAGCGAACAAGCCAGTGGGAGCCTGGTTTGGGGGACCAGCCCCGCCGCGGGCTCTGCGGCCCCTCTTGTGTGAAAGCGGGAGGCGGGGCCGGAGGGGCAGCCATCGCCCTGAGCTGTGGTCCAGGGCTGACCCAGGCTGGCCTGCAGCAGGGGTCCCGGGTGCCCTGGGAGTCTGGGGGGTGGCCACAGGCCTGGGAGAGGCCCTCGGTGCAGCCAGGCTGGACCCGCTGGATGGAGCGGAGCCCGGGAAAGGCCCGGAGCAGAGAGACTCGGGAGTCAGCGGGCCCTGCCCTGGCCGGTGCTCAGCAGGCGGAGCCCCGTGCGGGCACCACAGGCTGTGGGTTTGGGTCCTCGTTGGGGCGCATTCCTAGGCTGCGGGTCCCACCCCGGTCAGGGCATGGGGCAGGCAGCTGACCAGTTTCTCTCACATCGACGTTTCTCTTTCTCGCTCTCTCCCCTTCTCTCTAAAAATTAATAAACATATCTTTGCATGATGTTTATAGTGTGGGATTCATGAGGTCAAACAATTAAAAAAGAAAGGAAGCCTGGCCCGCGTGGCTCAGGGGTTGAGCATCGACCTATGAACCAGGAGGTCACGGTTCGATTCTTGGTGAGGACACATGCCCAGGTTGTGGGCTCCATTCCCAGGGTGGGGCATGCAGGAGGCAGCTGATCAATATTCTCATCATTGATGTTTCTCTCTCTCCCTTTCCCTTCCTCTCTGAAATCAATAAAAAACACAAAACATTAAAAAAAAATTAAAAATGAACAGGTTTGTCCCTGGCGAGGGCCAATGAGAGCCCTTAGGGACAAGCTGGTCAGACCCAGAAGCCAGAGCACCGCCGGGGACCGGCCGCTGCCCGTGGCACCGGGCGAGGGGCAGAGAGCAGAGAGCCCCGGCTCTGCCTGCACCTGGGGGCCGGCCTTGGAAAGAGGGTCCCGCTGACCCTGAACGGGAGCCGGGAGAGTCCCACTTCTCCGTGTCTGGGAAGAAACCCCACCGGCTGGGAGGGGGTGCGCAGGAGTGGGCAGCCGGTGACAGTGGGCGTCCGCCCTCTCCCCGAGGAGGCCCAGGGCGGAGAAGTGGAGAGAGCCAAAGCTGCCACCGTCCCGTGGGGAGAGAGGGCGGGACAGGTACCAGGGTTAGTTTTAAACAGCTCATTGGTGTCCAGCGGCCTGGAAAACTCGGGGCTGGCCTGTCCCGAGGTGGGGAACTGGTAGGGGGGCCTCCCAGGGCCTGCTGGGAGAGAGAGGCGTTAGTGGCACGGGGATTCCACTAGAATAATCATCTCATTTCCAAACAACCAGCGGCCAGGCTCAGCCTCCGTCCCCCCTGCCGGGCTGCCTCCTGAGCGGGCACGGGCGGGGCTGCTCCAGGGGGCTCCTCGCTGCTCCGGCCCTGCCTCCTCCGGGGCGTTCCCCAGGGCTAGTGAGCTGCTCTGTGGAGGGGCCAGGTGGCCAGCTATTCCTGGAGGACGCGGTGCCCGGGAGGGCTCCCTAAGGCCCAGCCGGAGGCTCTGTGGCAGGTGAGCACGTAGGGAGCAGGCGACCCCTCACACCTGCTGGGCGCCTTTGACTGGCCGACCGCAGGGCAGGGAGGCTCCGTGGAAGGGTCTGTAGGAGCCAGACAGGCCTCAGGGACCCCGTTCCCTAGCTCCAGCCCACGGCACCCTCTTCGCCTGGCTGATGTCCAAGCCTGGGCCCTGGGCTCAGGCTGGGCCCGGCCAGGAAGAGGGGCTGAGGAGGAAGCCCCCTTCAGAGGCCGCTGCCTGGGGGTCTGCCTGCCCTGGGAACCCTCCCCTTCCCCCGCCCCCACGTCTTTCGGGCCAGGCGTCTTCAGTGCCGTGTCCCAGCCCCACGGCTCACCAGCCTGGACGTCTCCAAAGAGCCCTGAGGGCTGGGCCCCGTGAGGGGTTTGGCGCGACCCCCTCCAGGGGCCCGAGGGCTGACTCTTCAGCCACATAGAGCCGGAGGGGACAGAAGTGGAGGCCCTCGAGCCCCCTTTCCCCAGAGCTGCCCGAGGGCTTTGGCTCTGTGGACGGTGACGGGAGCCACCTGCCCACAGCGGGAGATGGGATGAGGGAGGAGGGGATGTGGAGGGTGTGGCCTGGCCCCGGTGCCCACAGGGGACAGTGCAGAGTCAACAGTCCAAGAACCCTGCCGTGCCGGTCAGCTGCCCTGGCGCCGGGAGGGAGTGTGGCTCCAGGCTCCCAGCCCAGGCTCCACCCCGGAGGTGGCGCTGGGTGGCGAGGGCTGGGAGGAGGAGCAGGCCCAGGCAAGGGCGGGAGCAGGCTCGGGGCTCACCTTTAAGGGAAAAGGAGGAGCTGCCCGGGACCCCGGGCAGGGGCAGGTCCTCGGGGCTCTGCACGGAGGAGGAGTACTCCCAGACTCGTGACGTGTAGTTACCTGCCGGGCAAAGGAGAGGGTCAGCCCCGCGGCCATTCCTGAGACTGACCCGTCCTCACCGCATCTCAAGCCCGAGGAACACTGGGCCCACTCACCTCCTGCCAATCAAAGCTGTTTTTCCGAATCAGGGCGTGCTGTGCCCTGCCTGCCCCGCAGCCACGGCCTCCGTCCATCCGGTGAAGGCTCAAAGCACCCTGCCGCCCACCCTCCACAGCGCCGCCTCCTCCCTCGCCCGCTCCGTGGCTCCTCATCCACGTGCACGCGGAGTCCTGCACCCGCAGGCTCCCTCCACCCTGGCTTTTTGCATAGACCAGGCCTGGTGTACTCCCCGTGCACCCCCACTCTCAGCAAACCCAGGTGTTGGTCTTCAGTGTCAGCTTCCCGTCAGCTCCCCAGCCTGTGAGCTCGCCACGCCCCCTCACCACACGCCATCTCCACCCCCCTGCAGGTGGTGCTCAGCGTCGTCTCCCCCTGAGCTCCGAGGGCAGCATGCACCCCTGCCTGGCACAGAGCCTGCCCAGAAGGGGGTCCTCGGAGGGCTGGCAGATGAATGAGTGAGCAAATGAGCAAATAAATGCAGACACGGGCTGAGAGTTAGTCAGAGCAGCTGAGACACCTCCTGGCACCGCTCCCCAGGTGGGGCAGCGGACATGTGTCCATTTGCAAGCACGTCCCTGTGGCCTGAGGGAAGGAGCAGCAGGGGGCACACAGGACAGTGGGGTCCTCAGGGCCTCTCTGAAGAGGCCCCTCCTCCTACCCCTCCCGTCCCACCGCTGGGTCCCAGGCCCGAGATCTCCTACCGTTGCCGGGAGGGGGTCCGGGCTCAGCAGTCAGGGGGCTGGCTGTCCGCCTGCTGCAGGTGAGCCCCGCCCACAGGGTCCCCGGAAAGTCTCTGCAGCCTGGACCTCAGCCAGAACGTCCGCCCAGGCTCTCAGGCCCCATGGGCCTGGCCCTGCCATTCCCTCATTCGTCTGCCCCCCCCGCCCCAACAAGTGTCTCCTGAGCCCCTCCAGGCCGAGGTGACAGCTGTGACAGACAGACCAGCGTGGCCCGCACAGTCTCCGTGCCCGTGATGGTGCAGGGGAGTCCAGGCCGGGACACGAGGCCCGGCACTGCTCCGTCCAGGGGTCCTGCCTCCCGATCCCCAGGACTTCCTGTTCTCTGGAGGCCCCAGACTGGCTCTGCAGGCTGGCTCTGTGCTGGGGACTGGGAGCTGGCTCACCCCTCCTGCCCCCCCCCACGGGGCTGGGAGGGCCAGGATCCCGCTGGCTCCCCAAGCGTGAGCCCCCCACAGCGCCTGGCGGAGCTGGGCACCTGCTGTCCCCGGAGGCCAGAGCTTTCCCATCCATCTCTCCTGGACCGAGGGCATGTCACCCTCCCCTCTCAGGGCGGGGCATCCCTCACCCGCGCGGGGCGGGCACACTCCACACCGTGCCACCCTGCCACCCTGCCCCTTAGGGCATCAGGAGTCTGGCTTCCTAAGGTGTAAGCACGCAAATCTTCCAGGTCCCTCCTGCCCCGACTCACACTGAGGGGCGCCCCCAAATCCACCCAGGCCCCAGTCCCTGCTGTTCCCAGGCAGAGGGTCCCGGACTCGGGCTCCCAGGGCGGCCCCAGGCCGTGGTCTCCGCACACACAGGCACACCCGCCCTTTACGCCTCCACAGCCCCTTCGCTGGGACTGGAGCCCCGCACCCTCACCCGAGCCCCGCCCCTACCTTTGGTGCCATAGAGATTGTTGAAGTTCTTCTGGTTGATGTCCTTGGGGAGGCGGCTGGGGGACACCGGCTGGTACGACGTCCTGGCCCCCGCTGGGAAGCAAAGGGGAAGGGCAGCTTACCTGAGGGCCCAGGCCTGTCCCAAGGCCCAGATGCCACTACGACAGCTCCCTGGGGTCTGAGTAAGGCGACCATTTCATTCACACACCCGCACATCCCAATCGGGACACATTCTGTTCATGCCAAGAGCACCAGGGGTGGTTGGACAGCCTGGACACGGAGGCTTCTGGCACCTGCTCGAGACTGAGGGTCACCAGAGGCTGCCCTGAGCGGTGCCTGTGGCTGCAGCCTGCGGCGGACACGGCTCCTGTGGGACGGGGGGCGCCGATGGAGGCCTGGCCCTGAAGGCTGGTGAGCCCGGGCGAGGGTCCTCTGCCCCCCACCCCAGGGGGCTCTGACACCAGTCTTGAGAGGGTGGCGGACTGGGATGCACCCCCTTAAAGGTGAGAAAACACACTACTGCACTAGCAGGCATGGCTCCGGGGCTGAGCAGTGGTCAGGGTTCAATTCCCGGTCAGGCACCCTGCGCTGTGGGCTCCATCCCCAGTGAGGCGTGTGCAGGAGGCTGCTGGTCAGTGATTCTTTCATCATTGGTGTTTCTCTCGCTCTCTTCCTCTCAGAAATCAATAAAATGTATTTAAAAAAAAAAAAAAAAAAAAAGAAAGCTCACTCAGGTCCTTCTGTGGGCCCCGCCCTGCGCAGAGCCAGCTCCGGCCGGCCCAGCCCCTGCCGGCACCTCCTCCGCACCCCTCCCCCATCCCAGTGCTGCGCCTCCCCCCGGCCCTCGGCCCTCACGCCGGCCTCCGCACTGGCCTGCTCCTCTATCCCGGCCCCACATCCAGTGGCCGGCCCTCCAGGGGCCTTGCTACCTGAGTCTCTGACCTCCTGGCCTTCACTGGTCTCTGCCTCCAGCCCCCCAAGGGCACATGCCTCCTGTCCCAGGGCGGGCGGAGGCGGGCACGGGGTTGGGGACCCTGGTCTTCCCTGCAGATGCCCAGCCTCCTGGCATCCTCTCTCTTCAGACAGGGCCCAAGGGGCAGTGGCAGGCAGGCTCTCAGGGGACACGGCGGGTGCTCTGCCCTCCCTCCCCCACTGCCTCCTCCTCACGGCCTGTGGGGGAACTGCCCACCATTGTCCTCAGGATGGGGGGCAGAGCAGGGGCAACTCGGGGTTTGATGCCCAGCAGGGTCTTGGCCCAGAGGCCTGGGAGCGAGGAAAGAGGACCGGTGGGAGCTGGGATCTCACAGAACTGCGTCCCGAGGGCAGTGGGGCGGGGGGGGGGGGGGGGGGAGAGAACAAGACTCGCCGTCCACAGCAGGACTGTGGTGGTGGGGTCAGGTGCTGCCGCCTCGCCAGGCCTCCACTTGAAGTCCAGGTGCTGCTTTCTCATTGGGTGGGGCCGCTCCTCCGACCTGAGCTCATCCTTCCCACCCCTTGTGTGCACCCCACCCCCTGTGTGCACCCCAGCCACTGTGTGCAGCACACCCACTGTGTGCACCACATCCACTGTGTGCACCACACCCACTGTGTGCACCACATCCACTGTGTGCACCACACCCACTGTGTGCAGCACACCCAGCGTGTGCACCCCACCCACCGTGTGCACCCCACTCCCTGTGTGCACCCCACCCACCGTGTGCACCACATCCACTGTGTGCACCACATCCACTGTGTGCACCACATCCACTGTGTGCACCACACCCACTGTGTGCACCACATCCACTGTGTGCACCACACCCACTGTGTGCACCACATCCACTGTGTGCACCACATCCACTGTGTGCAGCACACCCACCGTGTGCACCCCACCCACCGTGTGCATCCCACCCACCGTGTGCACCACACCCACCGTGTGCAGCACACCCACCGTGTGCACCCCACCCACCGTGTGCACCACACCCACCGTGTGCACCACACCCACCGTGTGCAGCACACCCACCGTGTGCACCACATCCACCGTGTGCACCACACCCACCGTGTGCATCCCACCCACCGTGTGCACCACATCCACCGTGTGCACCACATCCACCGTGTGCACCACACCCACCGTGTGCAGCACACCCACCGTGTGCAGCACACCCACTGTGTGCACCACACCCACTGTGTGCACCACATCCACTGTGTGCACCCCACCCAGCGTGTGCACCCCAGCCACTGTGTGCAGCACACCCACTGTGTGCACCACATCCACTGTGTGCAGCACACCCACTGTGTGCACCACACCCACCGTGTGCACCACACCCACCGTGTGCAGCACACCCACCGTGTGCAGCACACCCACCGTGTGCACCCCACCCACCGTGTGCATCCCACCCACCGTGTGCAGCACACCCACCGTGTGCACCACACCCACCGTGTGCACCACATCCACTGTGTGCACCACACCCACTGTGTGCACCACATCCACTGTGTGCACCACACCCACTGTGTGCACCACATCCACTGTGTGCACCACATCCACTGTGTGCACCACACCCACTGTGTGCACCACACCCACTGTGTGCATCCCACTCACCGTGTGCACCACATCCACTGTGTGCACCACACCCACTGTGTGCAGCACACCCAGCGTGTGCACCCCACCCACCGTGTGCACCCCACCCACCGTGTGGACCACACCCACTGTGTGCATCCCACCCACCGTGTGCACCACACCCACTGTGTGCAGCACACCCACTGTGTGCACCACACCCCCTGTGTGCACCCCACTCCCTGTGTGCACCACACCCAGCGTGTGCACCACACCCACTGTGTGCATCCCACCCACCGTGTGCACCACATCCACTGTGTGCACCACACCCACTGTGTGCACCCCACCCAGCGTGTGCACCCCACCCAGCGTGTGCACCCCACCCACCGTGTGCACCACACCCACTGTGTGCACCCCACCCAGCGTGTGCACCACATCCACTGTGTGCACCACACCCACTGTGTGCACCACATCCACTGTGTGCACCCCACCCAGCGTGTGCACCACATCCACTGTGTGCACCACACCCACTGTGTGCACCACATCCACCGTGTGCACCACACCCACCGTGTGCACCACACCCAGCGTGTGCACCCCACCCACCGTGTGCACCCCACCCACCGTGTGCACCCCACCCACTGTGTGCACCCCACCCACTGTGTGCACCCCACCCACTGTGTGCACCCCAGCCACTGTGTGCACCCCACCCACTGTGTGCACCCCAGCCACTGTGTGCACCCCAGCCACTGTGTGCACCACACCCACTGTGTGCAGCACACCCACATCCTGCACCCTCCCCCCACATATGCTGCACCCTCCCCCCACATGCCTGCACCTGAGGCTGGCAGGCCACACCACCTTAGGTAAAGGGCACTGTTGCTGCCAAAGAATGTGACAGGCTCCCACAGGGCAGGGACAGGCAGGCGCTGGTCTGCACCGCCCCCCCAACCGGGAGGCGGGCCACAGAGGGGAGGAGCAGCCGCCTCCAGGCCCTGAGGGGCAGAGGGAGGCACAAACAGAGGCAGAAGCCAGACCCAGTGTGGCTGGGCAGGCGGGGCTGGAGGCCAGGGAAGGTGGGGACCCCTGGGTGGTGAGGAGGGAAGCCCCTGAGGAGCAGGGTGCCGGGTCACAGGTCATGCGAACCGGAGGCACAGCAGCTGGTCCAGGCGAACCAGGCCCATGCGGCTCCTCCGGCGGCCTTACCCTTGGGCGTGAGGTACATGGAGTACCTCTTCATGGCGTCCGGCGCGCCCCAGTCGCTGGCGTAGCTGCTGGTGTAGCTGCTCATGTAGCGGTGGTCGCCCCCTGGGAGGAGAGGGCAGTCAGCGGAGGGCCGAGGGGGCAGCTGCCCGGCCCCCGCTGCTCCGGAGGCGGGCTTCCAGCCTCAGAGGAGGCAACCCTGCCACACCCCCTCTGCTTGGGGCCCCGGGCCGCAGGGGGCTCCACCTGCCCTGCACAGAGCTGGGAGCCGTGTGCACGGAGCTGGGAGCCGTCTGCTCGGACCTGGGAGCCGTGTGCACAGACCTGCATCTGCCAGGTGCTGCTAACTCTCCTCCCCATCTGACAGGCACACAGCCCCTGCACCCCCAAGACACAGCCCAGAGCGTGGACGAGTGGCCTGGGCTTAGGAAAGCCACTGGCCCAAGGTGCTGCGCCAGCGAGGCCCTGGGGCGAGCCCAGCCCCCACTGCTGCACCCCCGGGCGCGCTGGCCCCGGCCAGGCTTGAGAGGTGTGTGGAGTGAGCTCTCAGAATGGGCCGACTCCTTCCCGCAGCCCCTCACTCCTCAAAACCCAGTGTGCTCCCTCTGCCTCCCAGCCCTCCTGGCTCCTCCTCACCTCTCCCTCTCCTGCCTGCCCCCACCCCTCAGGCTGCACCTGCCCCGCGCCCAGCAGCACTGTGGAGGCAGCCAGAACCAGCGCAGAGGCTCCGGGCCTCAGAGGTACCCACCCCGGAGCCGCCCTCCACCCTGACGGAGGCCGCGCCCACAGCCGTGACCTGGGAATGGCCGGGGCTGGCCGGCCCTCAAACTCCGCCGCGCCCCCCCCCCCCCCGCCAGTGGCCGCCCCACACTCCCACCCGGGGCAGCCTTGGCGCAGACGGGAGGAGATGGGAGAGGGAGGCAGAGCCGCTGGTGCCTGCCGGGCGGAGCCTGAAAAGCTGCTCCTCCGAGCCTCGGCCCTGGCCCCCCGGCCCCCCTGCCTGCCTCCCGGGCCCCCCACTACCCTGACTCCCCCGGCCCCCCTGCCTGACCGCAGCCACCTGGCTCCCCCGGCGCCCCCGACCCTTGGGTCCCCCCCAGCCCCCTGGCCCGGGAGACACACTACAGCTGCCGAGAGCTCAGATGCTGGCGGAGAGCGGGCGGGCCCTCCGTCTGCCAGCCTCACCCTGGGGTCACGCGGTGTCTTTAGCAGGAGGTTTCGGGAGCCGAGTGCCCCTCGTCTCACTGCCGTGCTGACCCTCCTCAGAGGCACCGATGATGCCACCACCAGACATGCAGGGCCACTGGCCTGGCATTCTGCACCCAAACGGCACACGCCGTGCCAGCCGCCTCCTCAGTGTCTGGCAGAGCCGTCAGCCAGGCGGTGTCCCGGCCTGGGAAAGTGCCCAGGCGCCGGCCCTGAAGGGACGGACGGGGCTGGAGTGGGGCGGGTGGGGGGGGACACCTCAGCAGGGTAGGGCCAGGGTAGGAGGCTCTCCGTGGGCTCTTCAGTGGCCTCTGTGGGTGGAGCATGATTCAGAAGAGACGTGGCCTTCAGGGGAGCTGGGGAGTCACCAGGACAGGCCGTGTCCCCCCTCCCCCGCCCTCTCCGGCCCCGCCCAGCCTCGGAGCGCAGAGGACTCAGCACAGGTGACGGGAGCTCTCTCTCCCCGGGGCAGTTCCATGCCCACCTCCCGAGGTCTGCAAAGCCCTTACAAGAGGCAACCAGGCCCGGCCGGCGGGGCTCAGGGGTTGAGGGGTTGAGCATGGACCTAGGAACCAGGTTTGATTCCAGTCAGGGCTCACGCCCGGGTTGTGGGTTTGATCCCAGTGAGGGATATGCAGGAGGCAGCCCATCCATGATTCCTTCTCATCATTGGTCAATAAAATACTTTTTGAAGAGAAGTAGCAGCGTCCACCAGCTGCTGGACTGGGCCTGGCTCAGACGCAGCCCTGAGCCTGACGGCGACAGCAGCAGGGACGTGGGTGCCAGCGGCCGGCTGCCCTGCCCGAGGCCCCGTGCAGAGGCCGCCCCGGTGGGGCTGCACGGGCCCGGACCAAACCACAGGCCGGCGGTCTGTGGGCCCGCCCGCACCGCACGCAGCGGGACCCACCGGTGTCAGCGTGGCTCCTCTCGATGAAGCTGCGGCTCAGGTCGGCCTTGCACACCTTCTCCACGTGGCGCATGCACACGTTCAGCAGGTCATCCCGGCAGTTGCCCAGCGCCTGCCCCAGGCCCTCCCCCTCCAGCAGCACACGGTAGCTGGGCAGGGGCGGGGGCAGGGAGTAATTGCTCATCAGCGCGCCAAACTCCTGTGGGGAGGGAGAAGGCCTCAGTCTGGGAGGCTGGCATAGGGCAGCTGGCAGTCTCCATACGAGCCAGAGGCCGGGCGTGGCCCTGCTCTGCTGTGGACGGGCCCGTTTCTCTCCATAACACGGGAGCGTTTGGCCCTGGCCTGTTTGGCTCAGTGGGTATAGTGTCGGCCTGTGGATAGAAGGGGCCTGGATTCGATTCCGGTCAAGGGCAGGTGCCCGGGTTGTGAGTTCCCGTGGGAGCACATGAAGGAGGCGACAATGGATTTGTTTCTCTCACATCGATGCTTCTCTCTGTCTCTCCCTCTCCTTTCCACGCTCTCTAAAATCAATGGAAAACATTTTTAATAAAATGAAATGAAATATGAGAGTTTGACTAAAACCCACGGGCGCCAATTCCCTGGCAGCACAGAGGGGACTCCGTGGCCGCTGCCACACTGCGCGCCCATCTGCTGTGGGCGAGGCGGCGGCACCTGTGCAGGCGTGGGGGTGAGAGCCTACAAAAGGCGGAACTCTGGGGCGTCTGTGCCAGTCCGGGCAGCACCCTGTCCAGGCCCGGTCCTGCTGCTCACCTTTGAGCTCCTCCTCCCTCCCTGCTCACCGGAGAACCCTCTACTTTCTAATCCCAAGGGGCCTGCAAGAGCCGCTGTCCCGCCTCCTCTGCCTCAGCTCCCCTCCTGCTCGCCCCTCCCTGGGCCTCCGGGACGCCCCTGAACCACCTGGTTCGGCAGTGACTTCCACATGCATACAGGCTGCCCTCCGATTGTCTGGATGAAGCTCCTTGGGGACCAAAACCATAACTCGCAGTGAGAGGACTAGGCAGGCAGGGCACCCAAAGCCTCCAGCAGACAGGAGGACAGGTGGATGACTAGACCAACAGCTAAGATCAAGGACAACAGCCTAGCTGGTGTGGCTCAGTGGACAGAGCATCGGCCTGAGGACTGAAGGGTCCTGGGTTTGATTCCAGTCAAGGGCACAGGCCCGAGTTGTGGGCACGATCCCCAGTAGGGGGTGTGCAGGAGGCAGTCGATCCATGATTCTCTCTCTTTACTGATGTTTTCATCTCTTTCTCTCCCTCTCCCTTCCTCTCTGAGATCAATAAAAAATATATTATAATAAAAATTTTTTTTAAAAGATCCAGGACAACAAATATGCAACGCTTCTCGGCCACAATCCCACACTCGAGTAGGCTTCGCTGACTCCTTCCTGCGGGTGGAGCACTGCCGGGGGCCAGGAGGCCCTGGGCGCCATCCGCAGGTCAGGGGGGGAATGGCTCAGCACAGGAATTCGGGGAGCCGTGGCTGGGGCGGGGTGAGGGGGTGCCTGGAAGCGGGCGCCGGGGGGGCCTCACCTGCAGGAAGAGCACCGAGTCGCTGATACTGTGCAGCTGCTCCCGTGTCTGCTTGTCCTCCTGCAGCACCTGGGCCCGCTGCTCCAGGGCGTCCACGATCACCTTCACCTGGCCCACGGCGTCCTGCTCCCGCTGCTCCAGCGCCGCCCTCACCTCCTCCTTCTGCTTCTCCAGCTCCCGCGCAAGCTCCCGGAAGCTCTGCTCCAGGACGGCCTTCTCACTGGTGGTGAAGCTCTGGGTGCGGAGGAGGGCACGGGGGGAGGGGGTCAGTCACTGGCCGTCCCCCCACCCCCCGCAGCGGCTGGGCCTCCAGCCCAGAGCCGGTCTTTCCCACCCAGAGAGCCTGGTGCCCACGAAGCTCGCTGAGGCAGCCGGGGAGGTGGCCCTGAGGGAGGGCCAGGCGTGTGCAGCCACCATGCCTTCCCTGGTGGCCTACCGCCACCACTCCCCCCGCACTCCCCCCTCCCCGGTGGGCAACGCTCTGGCCCAGAGCCGGTGAGTCCGGCTGTGCTCCCTGAGCCTCCACCAGAACCCACCACCAGGAGGCGCTGGTGGGTGCATATGTGGCCAGGCCCAGGGGCAGATGTGTGTGCAGTTACTCAGGCCATGCACACGCACACCTGCCCTCCTGGCCTGGGGCGAGCAATGGCGAGCCTTTGGCGGCCGGTGGCCTGGGCAGAGAATGGGGCATTGGAAGGCGGTGGTTCTAGAGCCTGTCTGTCCTGGAATGATGTCGCGGGAGTGTAGGGTGATGGGTAGGATCCCACTTGTACCCCGAATGAGATGAGGGATTGGCAAGAACGCCAACGCACGGGGAGAACCGGCAGAAAGCCAGCGTGGGGTCCACGAGGGCTGAGGCCCGGGCAGGAGGCCGCCTCTGCCCGAGAGGGGGAGGGCTGGGGGCGGCTGCACCTTGATGCGGTCCTTCTCCTTCTGCCACTTGTCTGCCTCGTCCTCGAGCTCGATGATCTTGAGCTGCAGCTGCTCCTTCTGCAGGGACAGCTCTGTCTGCAGGGGACGGGGGAGGAGATGTCAGGGGTGGAGGAATGGGAGTGGGCCCACCCAGGGAGCAGCCCCGACAGGCTCACTCGTCCATCCAGTCCTTCGTCAGCAAACCGCATCCAGACCTCACAGGCCAGGCCCCGGGCCAGTGGCCAAGGATCCAACAACACTCTCCCCCAAACCCGACCGCGGGGGCCGGCACCCGCAGGTCTGCGCAGGCTCATCGCTGCGGCCCTCCACCCAAGGTGGGGTCCCCTCCTTCCGGTGGGCCGGGCCATGGGAGGGTCCGGACAGGGAGCCTGTGCCAGGCGGCTTCCCATCCCGGGAGGATTTCAGTCCGTCCCAG
This sequence comes from Nyctalus aviator, assembly GCA_036971965.1. Lineage (NCBI taxonomy): Eukaryota > Metazoa > Chordata > Mammalia > Chiroptera > Vespertilionidae > Nyctalus > Nyctalus aviator. The sequence goes on from CM072929.1 coordinate 74,694,181, forward strand.
GCTGAGGGGCAGGAGGCTGGCTCAGAAATGGAGGAGCTGGCCTGAGTGCCCTCCCACACACACACACAAGGTCTGGCGGACAGGGGAGCCAAGAATAAAAGTGCATGTGTGCAGGGTGCGCTCCCACCTCAGGCCCGGGCATCCGGGTACTGTCCCCTCCAGGTGGGGCCTTCACAGCTCCCTGTGCACACGCCTCACCTCTCATGGAGGTGGGGAGGGCTGCCTAAGGGAGCTGTGGGTCCCTCGGACCAGGAAAGGGATGCTCTCAGCGGGTGCCTGGCACAGGGCACCTTCTCTGGACAGCATGCCAGGCAGGCCAGCGGGGCACTGTGAGCGAGGGCAGTGGGCAGGAGCCGGGAGCAGGCCTGGGTGCAGGAGCGGTGGGAGGTGGGCACTGCCCGGCACAGAGGGGCTGCGCAGAGGCCGGGGAGGCAGCACTCTGGAGCAGCGGTCGCCAACCTCTGGGCCCTCACGGCCCTCCGTGGCCCCGGACCGCCGGTTAAAGATTAGATGAAAGATGCAAAACAGATGGCGGAGGCTTGGAGGAACGGGGCCGCCAGAGTGGAGGTGGGAAAGGGGGTGAGTGGGCGGCGATCTGACCAGAGAAGGCAGAGGCTGAGGAGCCCAGGTCTGGAGGGAGCAGGTGCGTGGCCCCGGGGCGGGGAGCGGAGGAGCCGTGTGGAGGCTGCGGGTGTGGCAGGTAGCGTGGACTCACTGACCAAGAGCAGGAGGAAGGCTCTGACCACAGAGGAAGCGGGTCCGAGGAGGTCAGAAAATGTTTAAACCGGCCAGGCCTGCGTGTCTCAGGGTGGTGCATCGACCTACGAACCAGGACTCAGGGTTCGATTCCCCGCCAGGGCACAGGCCTGGGCTGCGGGAGGCAGCCGGACAGTGATCGTCTCTCCTCACTGATGTTTCTCTCTCCCTCTCCCTCCCTCTGAAACCAATAAAAAACTAATTAAAAAAAACAATAAAAGCCGAGGCCAAGGCCAGGGCGTCAGCCCGGCGCCCATCCCGCTGGGAGGGAGAGGAGGGCCGTGGGCTCGCCGAGGGGTGGGGGAGCCAGCCCAGGAGGAAGGGGGGCTTGGGCCCTGACAGGCAGACTGAGCGGAGAGGTGCCGCCGCTGCGTGGGTGGGAGGTCAGCTGCGAGGCCAGGCCCACCCCGCTGGGCGCGAGGAAGCCAAGCCGCGCGCCACCCGTCAGACTCGCGCCCACAGTGAACAGCGTTGGGGCCCGCCGATACACTGCTGCAAGTAACAACCTCATAACTCGAGTTTTACAATATCCTGTTACACAGTTATCATTATTTTTTCTTTTTTAAAATATGGAATGCTTCACGAATTTGCGTGCCATCCTTGGGCAGGGCCTTGCTAATCTCTATTTTAGCACACGTGCTGCCGAAGCGAGCACACACATCACTATTAACAGCAAACCGCAGCGTTCGCTGATGGCTGACGACCACAATCGCGCTGTCCTCACTTCCCTCACGCAGGCCTTTCCCCCACTGGCACCGGCGGCCGGATGTCAGCATCGACGGCCGCGCAGGAGTCTGGGACTGACTTGTTGGGTGAGTGCAACAGGAGATGTTTCGCTTTCAGAGAACAAGAAAAATAGGTTTATTTTAAGGTGACCAGATTTTTACATTGGTAAAGCGGGACACCATTGACTGGGGGGGGGGGTTTCTTGATTAAAAGTTTGGTCTATATGGGATGTGAGGGCGATCTGGCTGCGACATCTGTCACCCCATTGATCGCCAGGGTTGATTCGGCTGATCTGGCTGGCTAGGCGGGTGTCCCCCTCCTCCCTCACCGATCCATGTGCGTCCCTCCCGAAGCTGCGCGCTCGGTCGAAGAGGACGACTTTCCCCCAAGAGGAGAGGACCGGTCTTCGGTCAAGGGTATACGAGTAGCTGCGCTCCCCTGCTAGAACCTCCAAACAAGCTCTCAAGGTCCTAAAAGTTTGGTCTATATGGAGCAACAAAAATTTTCATAGAACGTAAAAATAGTATTGTAATATATTTTTTAAAATTTCAATATAAGCACAATTTATAAATATAATAAATAAAATTATGTATAGTATTATTTTATTCTTTGGCATATTTCTCATTTGAGTGAATTTTTTTAGTAGATTGCTTTAAAAGGTTATGAAAATTTTCACAAGAATTTGTTAAATTATATTTCACACATAAAATGGCTTTCAAAGTCTCAACACTTAATTGTGATTTTTCTGACGTCCACACTTTATTTACCACAGAAAAAAACGTGTTCAGTTGCAGCATTAGTTTCTGGTAAGGACAGCGCATATTCCACAATTCTAAGAACTGATCAACAATGCGAACTTTGATAAGCAGTTCTCGATAATCTGTTCTCAACAATTATTTGTTATTATTAAAGTTTAACATTATAAAATTAACAAAAATAATATAAAACTCATATCCTGGCTAAATAGCCACATGGCCGCCGAAAACCGTATATTCCCCTCCCTCCCTTCCCTAGCTTGTCGGGCATTCTTTCCAAAAATCAGGACTTTTTAAAACGCCGTGCCTGGGGACAAATTGTTAAAAATCGGAACTGTCCCGCCAAAAGTGGGACATCTGGTCTCCTTAGTTTATTTGTGTTACTCTCATTAATCTGTGCAGTTATCAGTGTCTGGTAAGTTCATGTTCAAGAAGAATATTAATGTTTATTAAAATGTTCTGTTATTTTATGTGAACGATGACTCATTTATCTCAGCCCCTTGTAATCAGCACGTCTCTCCCGAAATAAACCCTGTTTCTATGAAAATGGAAGCTCTGGTTTGTTTGGGCCACATCCACTCACACCTTGTTATTGGGCCCGTGTCGGGCTGAGTCTGACACGCCTGCCCCAGGCTGCCGCAGCACGCCCGGCAGGGCCAGGCAGAGCTCAGCAGCTCTCGGGAGGGACCCTGGGCCAGAGGCTGTGCTGCTAGCCGGGCCCCTGTCAGCTCTGGGGGGAAGGGTTGGGGAGACTCTGGAGGTGCACTCAGCCTCCGTGTGCCCCTTGCCAGCACTGCCCTGGGGAAGGCGGGGTGCACCGCACGGAGCGGGCTCCGGGCCGGGCTCCGCGGCATGAGGGAGAGGGGCATGCACTGTCCCTGAGCACCTCTGTGGGCCCGGCCTCCCCCTCCTCACACCCTGCGGGGTGCAGGTCTGAAAGACCAGAAGCCAGGATGTTTAAAGGGGCAGAAGTACAGCCACGATGGCGGCTGCTGTCTAGCACAGACACCGACCGGTGATTGTTACCTGGTTTACACCTGCCAGGTTACAGAGGCTTAGTTCTTGGATCTAAGTGTGTTGTTTTTAAAAATTATTGTCTTCTGCCAAAACCGGTTTGGCTCAGCGGTAGAGCGTCGGTCTGCGGACTGAAAGGTCCCGGGTTCGATTCCGGTCAAGGGCATGTACGTTGGTTGCGGGCACATCCCTGGTAGGGGGTGTGCAGGAGGCAGCTGGTCGATGTTTCTCTCTCATCGACGTTTCTAGTTCTCTATCTCTCTCCCTCCCTCTCTGTAAAAAATCAATAAAATATATTTAAAAATAAATAAATAAATAAATAAATATTATTGTCTTCTAAATGTTGGGAAGTTATCTTGTTCAAGTACTTAATGTAGTTTGGCTCAAATGCTTTGCGATTTACATGAGGTTTTGCGGAAGAAGGGGCTCTGGTCCGCCTGAGGGAGCGGCACGTGGCTGGGTAGCCGTAAAGCACACGTGACTGTCTGTGTGGGACGTCATTGGAACACCAAGCACTTGAGTAACTGTATTTCCTGAATAAATGTATGTTTATGAATGTTCTAACTTAAAACAATTAACAAAGATGCAGAAGCCAAGGCCTGGAAGCCCTGGCAGCTATAAGTGGTGAGACCAGGAGGCAGCGACCTCGGGCTGGCCTCCGGGCTGCCCTGCGTCTCCGGGACATCCTCCCTCTGGTGCTACTTCCGCTCAGGCTTCCTACCGCACAGGGGGTAGCTCGGACCTCCCCTTCCTCTTGGCGCCCCCTCCTTATTGCCCTGGGGCCCAGCTCTCTCCTCTCCCCTGGAAGGTGAAGAAAGTCATGCCTGATGGGGCCTCAGCTCCCGTGCTCCCCTCCCTCCTGACCTCCTCCTGCTCCCATCCCACCCTCTTCACCTGCCCAGGCCTGTCCCTAAGCCTCCTTTGTTCCGCTCCCACTCGGCGGCTGCCTTTTGCTCGGAGGCCAGGGCTGGCCGTGTGGGGCCGCCCAGCCTTGGGAACAGAGGTTCCTTGAGAGCAGAGAGCGGCTCAGCATGTGCCCCGCCTGGGGCGGCTCCGCTGCAGACACACCTGGCGCACACCTGGACCCCCTCTGCCCGCAGGGCGGGCCCCTGAGATCAGGCCACCAGCTCCTCTGGCCGAGCCAACCACACGGGCCACGCCACCGGTTAATTGCCAAATGCATACTCCGACAGTGATTGTCTGGACGACGGTCTGAGATGCTCAGGCTCCCCATCCCCACTCAGTGCCACAGCCCTCGGTCAGTCTGCCTGGCGGCCCCCCTTCCTCTGCACCTCGGGCGTCAGGCAGGGGGTCCCAGACGGGGGGAGCATCGCCAGCGAACACACAGCTGCGGCCTTGGGAAGTCACCCCCACTTTCCGGCCTCGGCGTCCTCCCGGTAACATTGAGCTAGATCTGCTTCCCAACCCGGCAGCCCGGCAACAAAGACCCCAGGCCCTGAGCCCTCGACCCAGGACCTCAGGGGGCACCTGGGCATCTGTGTCCTAACGACTCATCAGCCATCGGGTCAGAGGTCGGCTGTTGGAAGCCACTGGACTCAGGGAGACCAAGGAGAGCCTGCAAGCGGGGAGACAGGACAGCCTGGGCTGCAGCCCGCTGCCTCTCCTGCTGTGATGGCTTCAGGGAATCTCTGACATCTTTGAACTTTCCTTCCTTCCTCCTCCCCCTTCCTTCTTCCTTCCTCCTTCCTTCCTCCCTTCCTTCCTCCCTCCCTCCTTCCTTTCTCCTTCCTTCCTCCTTCCTTCCTCTTTCCTTCCTTCCTCCCTCCCTCCCTTCCTCCCTCTCTTCTTCCTTCCTTCCCTCCTTCTTCCCTCCCTCCTCCCTACCTTCCTTCCTCCCTACCTCCTTCCTTCTTTCCTTCCTCCCTCCTTCCCTCCTCCTTCCTTCCTTCCTCCTTCCTTTCTTTCTTCCTCACCCAAGAATGTTTTTCCCATTGGCTTTTAAGGAGAGAGGAAGGGAGAGAGGAAGGGAAGGAGGAAGGAAGAAAGAGAAACATTGATGTGAGAGAGACACATTGGTTGCCTCCTGCATGCGCCCCAACCCACCACCTTTTGGTATGCAGGCTGTCACTCTACCCACTGAGCAACACTGGCCATGGCGAGCCGTTTCTTCATCCATAAAGTCAGTGCAGGGGCCTCCAGGGTGAGACTGTGCCAGGAGTAACCGTGGGACGCCAGGGCCAGTTCCTGGCACGTGGCTGGGTTCCGGAAGCCTGGTGTGCCATTTGCCTGTCACCGTCCTGCCGTCCTGCCTCAGCTTCCCCCTCAGCACCCACAGGGGTCACCCCCCTCCTTTCCTGACCCGCCCGCCCCAGAGCAGGTCTCCCCAGACCTCCGGGAAGTGGGCCTAGGCCCGGGGCTGCTTCTCTTCCTAACCCGTCCCTGCTCTCTCTCCGCAGAGCTCTGCCCGCGCCAGCCCTGCCCCGCGGCCCTGCCCCGCAGCCGGCTCGGCTCCGTGGGGAGCCGGCGCCCAGGCAGAGGCAGGGCTGATGTCGAGGAGCACACGGGCCGAACCCCCTGCGAGCAGGCAGCCCTCGCTCAGCAGCTGGAAGGCCTGGGGGAGGGGGGGGGCGTGAGGCAGAGGGAGCTGTGTTCCTCCTTGTCACCCGTCAGCCGATCCAGCCCAGGGAGCACTGAAGGCCCACGCAGGGGGGGGGGCGGGGCGGGGGTGCTGTGGCATTCAGAGCGGAAGGACAGCGTCCTGACCCCGGGCGTCCCAGGGCCGTCACGTTCCACCCAGTGCCCTGCTCGCGGCCTCTGCTGGGACCCTGGGGGAGGTGGGGGAGGGAGACGGACACCCTCCGCTCTGTCACCTGCAGCAAAGCAACAAGCAACGTGTCTGCGGTGACCTCACCGTGCCAGCAGCTGCCGGACAAGTCTGGGCGGAGCTCCGGCAGGCGGCGGTGCTGGGGCTGAGGGGGCGCCGGAAAGGTGCCGGACTGCGGTGCATGTTCCTTCCGACACTGGCCCCCACACTCCGCCCGGTGCCAAGGCTGACACTCCCGCAGAGTTGTCCGCCCTGTCCCCGGCAGCCATGCTGCAGGCACCGCACACACACAGACGCATGCACATGCACCAAACACACACACACACAGCATGAGCACGCTACATGCACTCACGTCTGTGGGTCAGACATCTCCCGGGCCCGGAGAGCAAATCGCTGAGCCCTGCCCCTTCCGGCTGTTCTCCTGAGCTGCTCCCAACGCGGACAGGAACTCGGAGCTGGTCCCTCAGAGTTCCAGCTGGCCGGCCCCTCCTCCCGGCCTGACCCCGCAGGTGAAGCGGGGGACGAGCCTGCGATCCCGGGCTGCTGGCCATGCGCCGGCCGGCTGCGGTGACCTGTCCACTGCAGTCGCTGTCGGGCGGAGCCCCATTGAGCTGCTGTGCCTGCTCCTGCTCCTCGGGGACCAGCTGGAGCCCTGGAGGGCTGCCCAGCCTGTCCTCAGGGCAGCTGCGCTATCCCAGGTGGGGAACGGAAGTTGGCCCAGCCCCACGGAGGAGCGGGGCGGCGGGCTCTGCCAGTCACAGAGCGGAGCCCCAGGCGGCTCTTGGCTCCACTGCCCTTCCTCCTCGTCCCCGAGGCCTTGCCGCCATTTTCAAGGCCCCGGGGTTCCAGGGCCACGTGGGCCAGCCCTTGGTTTCACCAGGAAGCCAAGACCCCGAGCCGAAGGCTAGTCACACCCGGGAGCAGGTGGAGGCGAGCCATGGCCTGGCTGCCTGGGCTGCTGCCGATTGTCCCTCTTTCTGGGTGATTCCCAAGTCAGCTCCTGGGGAGGGCTCTGTGCCTCCACTTCTCGCCGCCCAGTAGGTGGGAGCCAAGCTGGAGTGGGAAAGTGGGGGGAATTGGGAGCTTCTCCTTCCTGGGCCGAATGAGGCTTCTGGAGGCTTCCAAGTATGTTCCCGTCTCCACACGCCCCACCCTGCCCAGGGAGAGCAACCCACGGCTCCTGGTCAGGAGGGTCAGCAGGGGCTGCGGGCCGGCTGCGTCGCCGTGGGCGCACCGGCCCAGCACGTATGGAAGGAGCACCGGCTGAGCTGAGCCCTTAAAGCAGGACTCCAGGTTTCCCGGCCCACATGCCCTGCTCCACCCACAGCAGCACAGGCAGGGACACATACACGGAATTCATGCAACATGCGTACCTGCCACACATACAAACCATGCAAACATCCATGCGTGCACATAAACACCCACATGCCTAGAAACACACACACACACACACACACACACACGTATATACCCCACCCACACACAAATGCCGGCCTTCCTAATAGTGCCTGCCCACAGGCCTAGACAGGTTCTGCAGCACCCACACGCAAAGCACACGGGCCGGCAGAGAAAAGGTACAGGCGGCCAGAGAGGGGTCAGCGGCTGGCTGGCGGGGGTCAGAGAGAGCCGGAGTCGCTGTCCTCTAAATGCAAACTCTAAAGCCATCAGTGAAGGGCGTTTAACAGTCAAACTTCCTCTTCACCCCCCACCCTTTCCCGGGGCCCTGCTCAGAGCGGATAGAAGACTCTCCCTAAGGAAAACCAACTCCTGGGCCGGCCGCTGGGCCCTGAGCCCGTAGCCAGCCTCCATCTTCCCTGAGCTCTGCCTCTCCTCCGGGAAAGGCCGGGGGTGTGCCGGGCAGGAGAGAGTCGGGGACAGAGGCGGCGGCAGCCCCAAAACTTAGCGTGCCCCCCTCCCCCCGCGTGGAGGAGGGCAGGCGCCTGCAGTGAGGGAGGCCCCGCGACAGGGGCCGGTTACCTCCTTCTCAGCTTTGGCCTCCTCCACGGTCACGGTGCTGTGGTTCTTGTGCTCCTGGAACATGCACAGGTAGCAGATGCAGGTCTGGTCCGTCTGGCAGAAGAGCTCCATGGTCTTGCCGTGCAGCGGGCACTTGCGGGCCTCGAAGTCGCCGATGGGCTCCAGCAGCGGGTGGTCGCGGAAGGCGGCGCCCTCCAGGTGCGGCTTGAGGTGCAGCTCGCAGAAGGAGGCCTGGCACACCAGGCAGGACTTGACGGCCTTCTGCTTGTTGCCGATGCAGGAGTCGCACAGGACCTCCTCGGCGCCCGGCTTGGCGCGCGGCAGGCCACCCGGGCCGGCCCGGGGCAGGCTGTGACGGCCGGCGTCCCCGGGCTCCGCGGCCGGCGGGGCGGGCTTGCGGGGCTCCGCGAACAGGGACTTGCGCAGCTCGCCCCTCTCGGCGAAGGTGACGGGCGGCTTTCTGGCGCCCAGCTGCAGCCCGGCGTAGGGGGGCCGCCTGCCCTCCCCGCAGTCCATGCTGAAGTAGTTGGGGCCCTTGTCGTCCGCCGCCTCCGCGAACTGGACGACGGGCCGCCGCCACTCGCTCCCCAGGAACAGGGAGCTCTTCCCCTCGCCCGGCTTCGGGGCGCCGCCCGGGCTCTTGCCCTCGGCCGCCTCCCCGCCGTGCCCGTTGGTGGTCTTGGCGTCTTTACCGTCCACCTTGGCCCCGTTCTCCGGGCTGCCCGCGGGGGCTGGCAGGCTGCGGGCTTCCCTGGCCTCCGGGCTGGTGCCGGTGCTCCGGGCGGCGTCGGCGTCCATGGCAGCGCTCGGCGGTCGGTCTCAGGGCAGGGGCTGCGGCGGCGGCCTGGCGGCTGGGCAGGGGGACAGGCAGCAGTGGGACAGGCGGCGCGGAGCCGGAGACACACCTGGGAGAGGAGGAGGCGGGAGGGCGGGCCGGGGCACGCTCAGCCGCCTCCGGGCAGAGCAGCTCAGCACCGGTCACACCCGCACATTCGCCCCGCCCGCCGATCCTGGAAGAAGTGCTTTCCTTCTCCCAGTTTAACCACTTTCTTCAGCTCAGCAACCCGTCGGGCTGCTTCCTTCTGATGCACCTTTTACAGGGAGCTCTGACAGGCGGGCCCCGCTTTGCTGAGCCCAGAGCCTGGGGCAGAGGCGCGGTGTCTGCCGGCCCATGGACAGAGGGCTGGGAACTGGGTCACACCAGCCAAACCCCGGTGACGCGTGGGCCGGGCTCAGAGGGGAGGCTCCCTGCCCGCGGCGGGGCTGCTCCTCGTCTTAAGGGAAAGGATGGGTGCTAGGGGTTTTAGGTTTGGAATGAAATGGCTACCTATTATTTAACTTCCCTTGCCAACGCCCGGCTCTGTCCTCCGTACATGACAATCCAACAACCTGCTCAGTGACGCCGCTTAGCAGACAAAAAACGGAAGCCCAAGGACGAGAAGGCACTGGCCTGCGTCACCTGGGAGAGTTGGCATCTGAACCCAAGGCCCAGAGATGCTCGGGTCTGTCAGCTCAGTGCCCAGTGCCACCTGAGCGTCCCCGTCAGGCGGCCTCGGACCCGTGCCAGCACCCTGACGTGGTGCATACCGACGGCAGCCACTCCTGTCAGAGCAGGCCGGGGCTTGCGTGGCTCTAAGAGACAGACACAGCAATGAGGAGAATGCAAGCAATGGCAGGCCAGGGGGCTGGGTCCTGGGCCGGGCCGGTGCTGAGGGCTCAGCTGTCTGCACAGCAGGTGTGCGGAGTGACTCAGAAAGCATCTCCCACCCCAAGGCGAGCCGGGCCGCCCAGGAGAAGCCGTGAAGGGTTCTCTCCAAGGGAGCTGTTCCGGGGTGACCCTCCCCCAGCACCGGGCTCAGGACCAGGCGTGAGGAAGCCAGCAGAGGCCCCTTTCCAATCACCTGCAGGGACACCCGCCGATTCCCGCCTGGTCCCCCCCGGGCTGTGACCGCTGCTAGCCTCCCAGCGAGAGCATACGTGCCTCTCCCGGGCGGGGCTGGGGGCCAGACAGAGGGAGGTGCGCTGGGTGCTCACATGTTCTGGGTGGTATGAGCAGGGGAGTGGGTTTCCCTCCCTCCCCTTGAATCCAGGTCAAACTCAGGAGTCCTGCTCGTTGGCTCACCGGGCTGAGCAGCTAATCCTCTGCAATAACACCCCTGGGAACAAGAGCCAGAAGGTGGGCTCACCGGCAGCTGGGCTTTTAGGAGGTGGGGTGGTGCAGAGGCAGAGTGCTGGCTCCATAGGGGAATTCCCTCTGTTCCAGGCCCCAGGGAGCCACTGCTTGTTTGAACTTTCTAGGAAGTTGGCTAAGAGCTCATGGGGTCTTCGAAGGTGGGGAACCCTTCCTCAAAAACTCAGTCCCCGTTCCACTGGGCTTTTGCCAGAGGTGTAGAGGGAGAGGCCCCCCTCTTTTGACAGTGTCTCCCCAACCTGTGAGAAGAGCCCACAAGGAGAAAAGAGCAGGGAGGCTAAGAAGAAGCAGAAGAGGAAAAACAAAGGGTTTGGTTATGGATCCGCCATGAAGGGGTTGAGCCTGGGGGCTGTGCTAGGAGGCCCTGTCAGGCCTCAGAGCTCAGGCACCTTCATCCCAAGTCTGGGGGATGAGTCTGAGCCTTGGGAGAGCTGACCCACAGTAGATGCTCAGAAAACATTGGTGGATGGATGGATGGATGGGTGTGTGTGTGGTTGGAAGATGCATGGATGAATGGATGAATGGGTGGGTGGGTGGGTGGTGGGGGAGGTGGGTGGGTGGGGGGTGGATGGATGGATGGATGCATGCATGCATGGATGGATAAATAGATGAATGGATGAATGGATGGGTGGGTGGATGGATGGAAGAAATAAAACTTAGATGAATCTGAGTAGGGAAATAGATGGGTAATATATGTGAAGAATGATGGGTGGACAAAAAATGGATGGATGGTTGGGTGGATGGATGGACGGATGGATGGATGAGTTTGTGGAAGGATGAATGAATGGGTGGGTGAGTGTGTGGTTGGATAGATTCATGGATGAATGGATGACTGAGTGTGTGGGTGGATGCATGGATAGACACATAGTTGGCAAATTGGATAAGATAACTGAGAAAAAAGAGAGGAAAAAGGAACAGAGGGAGAAAGGAAGCTGGGTGGGAAGGGGTGTTATGCATGGGAAGGGAAAGGAAGGAGAAGATGGACAGGTGGAAGCGGCGAGTGCTGGTCTCGTTAGCAGCTGGCTTTGTAGTGCGCCCATTTCTCTGCCGGGACCAGCCTCCAGCTAGCATTGCGAGACGTGCGGGGAAGAGAGGCACACGACTGGCTCTCCCCCTGGCTACTGGAGCCAGCTCAGCTGATCATAGAAGAGTGGTGGGTGACTGAGGGAGACAAAACTATGGATTCTGGAGAAGGCCACCTCAGTGGTCCTGAGGAGGGAACTAGGTTCGAGTGACTCAGGCCGAGAAAATCAAGGCTGGTTTGTCTCCCACAGCCTTCCCTCTGCCCAGGCCATCAGCGAGGCCCCTCCCCTGGGCCCCTGCCTGCCCGCTCAATGCTGTCGTGATGGACACAGATTTCTTACACAGAGCATCTTACTGTGTGCCAGGCCCTAACCCAGGGGCTGATCACATGGGCATGAGTGAGTTGGAGAACTCACACTCCAGCGGGAAAACAAACCAGTTAGCCAATTATTTGAATCTGGAGTAAATGGGAAGGAGGGCATTCTGTGAGGGCTGGGCTCAGAGAGGAGGAGGAGGGTGAGGAGAAGGTTGAAGGAGGAGGAGGGGGAGGAGGAGGGGGGACAAGGGGAGGAGGAGGGGGGACAAGGGGAGGAGGAGGGGGAGGAGGAGAAGAGAGAGAGGAGGAAGAGGGAGAGGAGGAGGATGGGGAGGAGGGGGAGAAGGAAGAAGAAGGGGAGGGAGGGGGGAAGGAGGATGGAGGAGGAGAGAGTAAATGGGAAGGAGGAGGGAAGAAAGAAGAGGGAGGGGAGAAGGGAGAGGAGGAGGGGGAGGAGGGAGAAAGAGGAGGGGAAAGGAGGATGGAGGAGGAGGAAGAGGGGGAGAGGAGGGGGAAAAGGAGGGAGACAGGGGGGTGGAGAAGGAGGAAGGAGGGGGAGGAAGAGGGAAAAGGAGGAGGAGGAGGAGGAGGAGCAGAGACATGCTAAGAGGCCTCCCGCCAGGCTGGTGGGAGCTCCCTTCCAGCCAGACGGAGGGGACCTGGTCGAGCTCAGCCGATGTGTAAGTGGTTGGACGTTGGGTGACTGGCCTTTGATCCTCCTGGGAGGCCCCGACCCTCCCCTCCTCGGGGACCCAATCCTTCCAATCCCTAGTGGGAGGTGGAGGCTCCCGGGGACCGTGTCGGGGAAGCCCTGCTCTTCCGGGACGGATGGAGCCTCATACCCCACCCTCCCGTGGCCCAGCCACGCCAGAGCGGGATTCTACCTGCTCAGGACGAGGGCTGAGCTGGCACGGAGCGCCATCCGTGGGAAACGACAGCCCAGAGCTGCCCAGGCCTCACCCCCGGCCGGGTGCACCCAGGCCCAGCACACTCCGTCCATCCCGGGCCTGCCCCCACCACACCCAGTGCACTGGCTCCACCGGCAGACCGTGCCGCCCACTGACAGTGCCACGGCCAACTGGCAGAGAGGACCGAGTGCCTCCACCCCGCCCCCTCCTCTGAGGGCCGGGCAGAGGAGCCTCTTCAGCCTTTAAGGATGATTTTGCTGATTGCAGAGAGGAAGGGAGAGGGAGAGAGAGAAGATCAGTGATGAGAGAATCACAGGTCAGCTGTCTCCTGCCGCCCCCATGGAGCCCTGACAGTAATCGAACTGTGACCTCCTGCTTCCACCGCCGAGCCAGGCCAGGGGGCTTGTATGATGTAACCGTGTGCCTGCTTCTGCCTGGGCTAGTCAACGCTCAGCATCCGCCGAGAGGAGCCAAGCAACAAAGAAAGAAGAGAGAGCAGGGGAGGCCTCCGGGGAGGCGGGAGGGCCAGACACCGGCTGAGCGAGCGGGAGCAGCCCTGCTCGCAGGGCCCGTGGGCCGCGGACAGCCTGGCTCAGGCCGGGGCTGCAGCAGGACTGAAGGCTGGCTGGCGCCATCCTGCCTTTGCCCAGGAAGTGAAGACAGTCACTACACCAGCCAGTGAGGCAGCGATGCACTCCCACGCCCAGCACGTCCCCGACACGGATCGAGAGCGACCGAGGTGCCCTCCTCCCAGCCTCCCCGAAGGCAGAGGCCCCGTGAGACCATGGGGGCGCAGCCCAGGGACAGGGCAGGGGCGCTGCCAGGCCGCGGTGGCCCAGGAGGCCAGTGCTCCCTCCGGCTTTCAGAGCCTGAGGCACAGAGGCTGGGGGCCGGTCACCGGATCAGTAAGCGGCCATGGGGCTGTGAATGTGACATAACCGGATGCAAGAAGTCTCCTTCCAGCCTGGCGGTGATTCCGGCGATGGGAGCCAGGCCTGTCAATCCAAGGTTGCGGGTTCAATCCTGGTCAGGGTGCGTGCAAGAAGCAACCAATGACGCACAACAGCAAATCGAGCCCCTCACTCTCTCTAAAATCTTTCAGTAAATACGTTAGTGTTTTTACTGCCGATGTGGCTCAGGGGTTAAGCGTCACCCTACGAAACAGGAAGTCACGGTTCGATTCCCAATCAGGGCACATGCCCGAGTGGTGAGCCCAATCCCCAGTGTGGGGCACGCAGGAGGCAGCTGATCCATGATTCTCTCTGATCATTGATGTTTCTATCTCTCTCCCTCCGTCTCTGAAATCAATAAAAAATATTTTAACATAAATAAAAAAAATTTGGAAAAAGAAAATGAAGTCTCTTAGGTTCCTAAACTCTGAGTCAAGCATGCTGACTGACTTCATAATGGACTGACCTTTGTGACTAAAAATGCTTCCGTGTGTTCCCGTCTCTAACCCAGGAATTACATCCCAGCCTGTGTCCTCCTCCCCCCATGACTGCCTCCCGCACCCCAGCACAGACCACAGGCCCTCCAGAGGAGGCTGTGAAGGCAGTCTGTTCTCTGGGCTTAGCCCCCCCAACCCTGCCAGCTTCCCGGTGTGTGGTCTCACCTGTGAACACAGCTGAGCCCAAAACCTGGATCAGAGACACACTCCAAGCCACAGGCAGACCCAGAGCCAGAGCCAGAGCCAGAGCCAGAGCCAGAGCCAGACCCAGACCCAAACCCAGACCCAGACCCAGACCCAGAGCCAGACCCAGACCCAGAGCCAGACCCAGACCAAGACCCAGACCCAGAGCCAGGCCAGACCCAGAGCCAGACCCAGTCCCAGAGCCAGACCCAGAGCCAGACCCAAACCCAGACACATAGTCAGACCCAGACACAGAGCCAGACTCAGACCCAGAACCAGAGCCAGACCCAGACCCAGACCCAGACACATAGTCAGACCCAGACGCAGAGCCAGGCCCAGACTCAGACCCACACCCAGAACCAGGGCCAGACCCAGACCCAGACTCATACCCAGACTCAGACCCAGACCCAGAACCAGAGCCAGAGCCAGACCCAGACCCAGACCCAGACCCAGACACATAGTCAGACCCAGACCCAGAACCAGAGCCAGAACCAGAGCCAGAACCAGAGCCAGACCCAGACCCAGACACATAGTCAGACCCAGACGCAGAGCCAGACCCAGACCCAGAACCAGAACCAGAGCCAGAGCCAGACCCGGACCCAGACCCAGACTCAGACCCAGACCCAGATCCAGAGCCAGACCCAAAGCCAGACCAAGAGCCAGAGCCAGAGCCAGACCCAGACCCAGACCCAGAGCCAGAGCCAGAGCCAGAGCCAGACTCAGACCCAGACCCATACCCAGACCCAGACCCAGACCCAGATCCAGAGCCAGAGCCAGAGCCAGAACCAGAGCCAGAGCCAGACCCAGACCCAGAGCCAGAGCCAGAGCCAGAGCCAGAGCCAGACCCAGAGCCAGACCCAGACCCAGAGCCAGAGCCAGAGCCAGAGCCAGAGCCAGACCCAGAGCCAGACCCAGACCCAGACCCAGACCCAGACCCAGACCCAGACCCAGAGCCAGAGCCAGAGCCAGAGCCAGACCCAGACCCAGACCCAGACCCAGAGCCAGAGCCAGAGCCAGACCCAGAGCCAGAGTCAGAGCCAGAGCCAGAGCCAGAGCCAGACCCAGAGCCAGAGTCAGAGCCAGAGCCAGAGCCAGACCCAGAGCCAGAGCCAGAGCCAGAGCCAGACCCAGAGCCAGAGCCAGAGCCAGACCCAGACCCAGAGCCAGAGCCAGAGCCAGAGCCAGACCCAGAGCCAGAGCCAGACCCAGAGCCAGAGCCAGACCCAGAGCCAGACCCAGAGCCAGAGCCAGAGCCAGAGCCAGAGCCAGAGCCAGACCCAGACCCAGAGTCAGAGCCAGAGCCAGAGCCAGACCCAGAGCCAGAGCCAGAGCCAGACCCAGACCCAGAGCCAGAGCCAGAGCCAGACCCAGACCCAGAGCCAGAGCCAGAGCCAGAGCCAGACCCAGAGCCAGAGCCAGACCCAGAGCCAGACCCAGAGCCAGAGCCAGAGCCAGAGCCAGACCCAGAGCCAGAGCCAGACCCAGAGCCAGAGCCAGACCCAGAGCCAGACCCAGAGCCAGAGCCAGAGCCAGAGCCAGAGCCAGAGCCAGACCCAGACCCAGAGTCAGAGCCAGAGCCAGAGCCAGACCCAGAGCCAGAGCCAGAGCCAGAGCCAGACCCAGAGCCAGAGCCAGAGCCAGACCCAGACCCAGAGCCAGAGCCAGAGCCAGAGCCAGACCCAGAGCCAGAGCCAGACCCAGAGCCAGACCCAGAGCCAGAGCCAGAGCCAGAGCCAGAGCCAGACCCAGACCCAGACCCAGAGCCAGAGCCAGACCCAGAGCCAGAGCCAGAGCCAGACCCAGACCCAGACCCAGACCCAGAGCCAGAGCCAGAGCCAGACCCAAAGCCAGACCCAGACCCAGAGCCAGAGCCAGACCCAGACCCAGACCCAGAGCCAGAGCCAGAGCCAGAGCCAGACCCAAAGCCAGAGCCAGACCCAGACCCAGAGCCAGAGCCAGAGCCAGACCCAAAGCCAGACCCAGAGTCAGAGCCAGAGCCAGAGCCAGACCCAGAGCCAGAGCCAGAGCCAGAGCCAGACCCAGACCCAGAGCCAGACCCAGACCCAGAGCCAGAGCCAGAGCCAGAGCCAGACCCAGACCCAGACCCAGAGCCAGAGCCAGACCCAGAGCCAGACCCAGACCCAGACCCAGACCCAGAGCCAGACCCAAAGCCAGAGCCAGACCCAGAGCCAGAGCCAGAGCCAGAGCCAGAGCCAGAGCCAGACCCAGAGTCAGACCCAGACCCAGAGCCAGAGCCAGACCCAGAGCCAGACCCAGACCCAGAGCCAGAGCCAGAGCCAGAGCCAGAGCCAGACCCAGAGCCAGACCCAAAGCCAGACCCAGACCCAAACCCAGACCCAGAGCCAGACCCAGACCCAGACCCAGAGCCAGAGCCAGACCCAGGGCCAGACCCAGAGCCAGAGCCAGAGCCAGAGCCAGAGCCAGAACCAGACCCTCTGAAAGGCAGAGGGGTCGGACAGCTGCCCGCTCACTGGCTCTGGGTCTGGCTCGGGGTCTGGCTCGGGGTCTGGGTCTGGGTCTAGGTCTGGGTCTGTGTCTGGCTCTGGTTCTGGCTTTGGTTCTGGTTGGCTCTGGGTCTAGGTCTGTGTCTGGGTCTGGCTCTGGTTCTGGCTTTGGTTCTGGTTGGCTCTGGGTCTGGGTTTGGGTCTGTGACTGGCTCTGGGTGTGGGTCTGGGTCTTGGTCTGGGTCTGGGTCTGGGTCTGACTCTGGGTCTGGCTCTGGCTCTGGCTCTGGCTCTGGCCCTGGGTCTGGCCTGGCTCTGGAAGAGTGGGTCACATGGAAGGAGAGGAGGCCGGTCCCGCCTGAGTCACTGCCACCTGAGGGCTCTAGGAAGGAGGTTGGGCGGGCTTGGGAGGAACCGGGACACAGAGGGGCACGGCCCACTGGGGTCACCCTGATTGGCAAGAACACCGGAGGCTCGGAGGAGCAGCGCCAGGGCGGCGGGGGAGACTGGGCATGGCGGCCGGCGGGGGGCGGGCTCACGGGACTCACCCTGCCCAGCAGCGCCCTGCCCTCCCAGCAGCCTGCCAGCGGGCCCAGGCTGCTCACAGGCTGTGCCTTCCCCACCCCACCCACCATATCTCAGCGTAGGAGGCACTTCTTCCAAGAATCATTTCTTTACCCTCGGTCCGGGCTGGGCGGCCCTCCCTGCCCCACCCCTCCTTCGGAGGTGCCAGGGCCACCCTGTCGCAGGCGTCATCGCTGTCTGTCCTCACCCCCGAGCCCACATGGCCGCCGTCCTGGGCCATGGCGGCCGGCCGTGCGGGCACAGCGGTGCTCGGTAAGCATCTGAGGAATGGACGATGGTCACACTGAACAAAGGGCGGCTGTTGGCATCTCGTAGGTCCTGCTCCCGCCCAGGGGCCCCAGACCCTGTCAGGTGCCCAGCTCAGTCTTGGCAAGAACAGGCCAGGGTTCCAGGGCTGACACCCAGGTAGAGGAGCGGGCAGGACGGCGCCAACGGGAGGGTGTGCAGGGCTGGGCCTGGCTCCCTTTCCCCGCAGTCGGCATTTCCAGGCAGCCAGGCGGGCTTGTCGGGGCAGGAGCAGCGCTGGCCCTCCCAGCAGCGCCCGCCCCCGCCTCGGGCGAGGGAGGCCGCCCAGAGCCGGGAGCCCAGAGGCGAGGAGCAAGGCTGGGGACAGAGCCTCCCGGGGCCCCTCTGTGTGGTCATGGCTTCCAGACAACGCCCCCAAGCCCCAGCCAGGGCCTCCCGCTGCTGGCCCAGCCGCAGGGGCAAAGGGCATGGGGCAGGGAGGGAGAGGAGGCTGCTGGCAGGTGAGGAAGGGAGGTGAAAACAGGCTGCAGGGCCCAGTGTCCACCTAGGATCCAGGAGGTCATGGTTAGATTCCCGGTCAGGGCTGGGGGCTGGACCCCAGTGTGGGGTGTGCAGGCGGCAGCTCATTCTCTCTCATCATTAATGTTTTTCTCTCTCTCCCTCTCCCTTCCTCTCTGAGATCAATAAAAACATGTAGAAAGGAAGGAAGGAAGGAAGGAAGGAAGGAAGGAAGGAAGGAAGGAAGGAAGGAAGGAAGGAAAGAAAGAAGGAAGGAAGAAAAGGGGGAGAAAAGAAGGGAGGAGGGAGGGAGGGAGGAGGGAGGAAGAAGGGAGGGAGGAGAGAGGGAGGAGGGAGGGAGGAAGGAAGGAGGGAGGGAAGGGAGGAAGAAGGGATGGAGGAAGGAGAGAGGAAGGGAGAAAGGAAGGGAAGAGGTAGGAGGGAGGAAGGAGGAGGTAGGGGGGAGGAAGGGAGGAGGGAGGAAAGGGAGAGATAGGGAAGGGAGGAGGGAGGAAGAAAGGAAGGGAGAGTGTAGGGGAGGAGGGAGAAAGGAGGAGGTAGGGGGGAGGGGGGGAGGAGGGAGTGAAGGGAGGAGGGAGGAGGGAGGAGGAAGAAAGAGAGGAAGGAAGGAAAGGAAGGAGGAAGGAGGGAAGGGAGGAGGGAGGAAGGGAGAAAGGAAGGTAGGAGGGAGGAAGGAGGAGGGAGGGAAGGAAGGAAAGGAAGGAGGAAGGAGGGAAGGTAGGAGGGAGGGAAGAGGGAGGGAAGGGAGGAGGGAGGAAGGAGGAGGGAGGGAAGGGAGGAGGGAGGGAAGGTCAGAGGGAGGAGGGAGGGAAGGTTGAAGAGGAGCAGAAGGGCAGCATGAACAAGAGGCAGAGGAGGCAGAGGAGGGTGAGGCGGAGGCGAGGGGACCGCGCAGCCTCCGAACCCTCCCAGCTGCCCTGGCACCCCCAGCTCCATGGAGTCATTATCCTGTCCTGTCCTTTCCTGCTGCCTCCCTTTTCGTTACCAAAAACATCAAGCATACACGAAGTAAGCAAACAGTGTAACAGACCCCAGGCACCGCACCCCTTTGACAGTCCTCGCTGTGCCGTTTTTGTGGCCCTGTATCTCTCCCCATTCTATTTCTGTTATCTTTGACACTGCTGTTTTTAAGGGAATTTTACAGACAATACAATGCACGATCCAGCTACAGAATGCCGGGAGATGCTTACACCCAAGAAACTCAGTGTAACAGGACATGGTATGGTGCTCTCACCAAAACATTCTCGCTCCTCAGTCAGCCCTGCCTCCACCGAGCATCGCGTTCCTCAGGGCAGGCAGGCTCTGCCCAGTGCAGAGCGCCACACACATGGATCGGAGGACACACGCTTGCTCTTTCTCTCATTACCTGTCTTGGCGCCTCTATCAGGAGTTTCTTTCACAGTCGCTGACACGCGTTCCCGTGTGGGAACATGTCGGGACGTGTCAGTGGTTCTCGGTTGGGGAGCACGTGGCTCTTCCCAGATGTGGCTGCTGTGCACGGAGCTTCTAGGAGCACGTGTGTGAGTGGCAGGTTCTCACTTCTCTCCGCTGAGTGCCAGGAGTCAGTGACTGTGCTTAGCCGACATTGTGAGAAGCCATTGGCGCTCCCTGGGCCCCTGTGGCATGTGCTGGGTTGCTCAGTGGATCATTTGCATTAAAGACTAATGATGCCAAGCAATGCTCCACGTGCTGATGGGCATGCGCACATCTTTTGTGAAGAACCTGTTCAAGTTTTGGCCCGTTTTTCATAAAGTCACTTGTCTTTTTATGACTGAGTCATAATTCTTTATATTCTAGTAACAAGCCCTTTGTCAGATACAAGTTTTCTGAATATTTTCTCCAAATTTGAGACCTGCATGCTGATTTCTTAATGGTGTCCTTTTAATCACATTTATGAAGGTGTAATTCATATAGGATTCACCGATTTTAAGTGTGCATTTCCATGAGTTTTGGACACGTGTGTAGTGCCATGTACCCACTGTGAGAAGCATGACAGAATATTCCTGTCAGACCAAGAAGCTCCCATATGCCTCCCCCTCCCCCCTCCTTCCCCCCCTCCCCTGGGAATCCCACGCCCCATCTCCTGGAGCTGAGGAATGCGGACTGGAATGCACTGACTGCTTTCTGGCTCTATACACTTGCCTTTTCTAGAATTTCATATAAATAGAATCTTGAAGAATATAATCTTTTTTTTAAATATATTTTTATTTATTTTAGAGAGAAAGGAATGGGAGAGAGAGATAGAAACATTAATGATGAGAGAATTATCGATCGGCTAACTCCTGCATGGAGCCCACAATCCAGGTCTGTGCCCTTGAGCGGAATCAAACCCGGACCCTTCAATCCACAGGCAATGTTCTCTCCGCTGAGTCAGACTGGCCATGGTGAGTATACACTCTTAAGCCTGGCTTCCTGCGCTTGGCATAATATCGTCAGCCAGTGGTGCCAGCTGCACACCAGCGGGAGTCCCCAGGGTGAGGTGTGGTGAGAGGGAAGTATCCAGCACAAGCACCTCCTGTGCCACGAGGAGGCCGTGGGAGCAGCGGGCTGTGAGGCGGCCCTGGGCCAGCCTGTCCTGGCTGCACAGCTGCCCCCCCCCACCCCCCTGCTCTGGGCAGAGGTCTGCTGGCTCACTGCTGGGGAAATGCAGTCCTCTGTCTTTGGCTGAAAGAGAAAGTGTCCGCTTTCTGAGCCAAAGGGAGAATCATAATGACACTACAGGCCCGGTGCATGAAATCCATGCACTGATGGGGGGCCCCCTCAGCCTGGCCTGTTCCCTCTCACAGCCCGGGAGCCACGACGGATCACCACAAAGAGGCAGGCCCTGCCAGCCCAGCCGGGGCTCCATCATGGATCGCCCTGCAGAGAGAGCCTCCCACCCACTGCAGCCGGCTGGCCGGTGGCCTGGGCCTCCCTCTGAAGGGTGATCATGGGGCGATGGCTGGGCCCCTCACCAATCGCACGGCACCGGCCTTGGCTGGCCTGGCGCCAGTGGGTGTCATAGCCTGGTTCTCTGGATGGTTGCTCTGCTGTTCGGCTGTTTGGTCGATTTGCATATTATGCTTTATTATTATAGATTAGAGGCCCAGTGCACAAAATTCGTGTGAGGGGGTGGGGGGCGGGGGGCGGGGGAGGTGTTCCTCAGCCCAGCCTGCACCCTCTCTACTCTGGGACTTCCCTCTCACAATCCAGGACTGCTGGCTCCCAACTGCTTGCCTGCCTGCCTTCCTGATTGCCCTAACCGCTTCTGCCTGCCAACCTGATCACCCCCTAACCACTTCCCTGCCAGCCTGATTGACACCTAACTGCTCCCCTGCCTGCCCAATTGCCCCTAACTGCCCTCCCCTGCTGGCCTGTTTGTCCTCAACTGCTCTCCCCTACAGGCCTGTGTTCCTCCCAACTTTTCTCCCTTGCTGGCCTGCCTGGTCTCTCCCAACTTCCCTCCCCTGCTGGCCATCTTGTGTCTATATCGGGGCAGCTATCTTTGACCACACGGGGGTGGCCATCTTGTTTGTTGGAGTGATGGTCAATTTGCATATTACTCTTTTATTAGATAGGATGAGGCAATGAGTGTTCACTAAACTCATAATGATCACTTTGCAATAGACACAGTTATCAACTCACTAGAGGCTCAGTGCACAAGCACCAGTGGGGTCCCTCACCCTCTTACAATCTGGGACTCCTTGGGGGGATGTAGGTTTCAGTTTGATTCCCGCAGGCCAGGCTGAGGGACCCCACCGGTGCATGAATCCGTGCACTGAGCCACTATTATGCATGTAAGATCTTTGGTTAATCTCTTCCTGCCCTTCCCTATCCACCCTTCCCTCTGAAATTCATCAGTCTGTTCCATGTTGCCATGCCAGTGCATTGAGTGTCTGCCCCCTGGTGGTCAGTGCGCATCATAGCTACCGGTCGAACTGTCACTTAGGCTTTCATATAGATAGATTATGCTGCACCCAAAGAGCTGCTGGCTTGTATAGAGGGAAGTCCCCACCCCTTGTGCCTTATTCGTTTACCCTTCCATTGGTCCAAAAAGTACTATCCTGATTGGTTGAAATGGAGCTGCTCTGATTGGACTAGGAGGATGCTAATGAAACATAGTAGCAAAGCTCTGATTGGATGGAGAAATCTTCAGTCCTATTGGATGCAGGAGGATTCCAGGAGCAACTTTATAAGGGGTGCTCAGATGCAGAGCAGGCAGATGGTCTCCTGAAGTGCAGTTGATGTGAAAAGCCCCTGTGTACAAATTGCTGCATTTCTGTTTTAAAATCTGATCCCAGGACAATAAATTAATAGCATTTTATTATACAAATAAATCTATACTTTTTAAAATATCCATTCACCACTTAATGGAGATTTGGGCATTTCTGTTGCAGCTAATATAGATAAATAATGGAGATATGCCATGTTATGAGCCCAAAGACTTGATATTGTTAAAATGTTAATTCTCCCTAAATTGATCTATAAATTTAATGTACTCCACTCAAAATCCCAGCAGATGGTGCATAAATGTTTTTGTTTGTTTATTTCCCTGGAAAATACCTAAGAGTGGGTTTGTTGGGTTATACAATAGCAATATGTTTAACTTCATAAGGAACAACAGATTGCCATTTTGCCTTCTCACCAGCTCATACAACTTCCAGTTGCTCTGCATCCTGCAAATCCATGGTGTGAGTGGTTTCCTAAACTCTGAGTGGTTGAGGATGCTGCAAGGGGCCTCAGTGTGATTTAATTTGTGTTTATCTGGTAACTAATGATGGTGACCTCTCTTCGTGTGTTTGTTTGCCATGTCTTACACTTATTGGTAAGCTGTCTCTCCAAAGCTTTGCCCAGTTTTTAACCAGGTGTTGCACTCTTGCTGAGTGGGAAGAGGGTTTATATAGAGAGATTCTGGATCTGAGACTGTTATTAGATGCTAGAGGCCTAGTGCATGAAATTTGTGCACAGGAGCGGGGGTGGGGGGGTGTACCTCAGCCCAGCCTGCACCCTCTCCAATCTGGGACTCCTTGAGGGATGTCTGACTGCAGTAGGACATCTCTCTCACAACCCAGGACTGCTGGCTCCCAACTGCTCTTCTGCCTGCCAGCCTGATCACCCCTAACCACTCCCATGTTAGTCTGATTGATGTCCAACTGCTCCCCTGCCAGCCTGTTTACCCCCAACTTCCCTCCTCTGCCAGCCTGGTCACCCCTAACTGCCCTCCCCTGAAGGTTTGATTACCCCCAACTGCCCTCCCTTGCAGGCCTGGTCCCTCTCAACTGCCCTCCCTGGCAGGCCTGGTCCCTCCCAACTGCCCTCTCCTGCTGGCCATCTTGTGGTGGCCATCTTGTGTCCACATAGGGACAAGATCTTTGACCACATGGGGGCAGCCATATTGTGTGTTGGAGTGATGGTCAATCTGCATATTACTCTTTTTATAGATAGGATAGAGGCCTGGTGCATGGGTGGGGGCCAGCTGGTTTGCCCTGAAGGATGTCCCAGATCAGGGTGGGGGTTCTCTTGGGGTGTGGTGTGGCCTGAGCGAGGGGCCTGTGGTGATTTGCAGGCCGGCCACACCCCTTGGTGACCAAGCAGAGGCCCTGGTATCTGGGATTTATTTACCTTCTACAATTGAAATTTTGTAGCCTGGAGTGGAGCCAAGTCTTCTGCTCATTCTGGCTGCTGCCATTTCTGTTTGGATTTGTTTACCTTCTGCTGGAAACAAATCAGTTTCACTAAAAGAGAGATGTTGAGCCGAAACTGATTGGCTCAGTGGATAGAGTGTCGACCTGCAGACTGAAAGGTCCCTGTTCGATTCTGGTCAAGGGCATGTACCTTGGTTGCGGGCACATCCCCAGTAGAGGGTGTGCAAGAGGCAGCTGATCGATGATTCTCTCTCATCGATGTTTCTAACTCTCTATCCCTTTCCCTTCCTCTCTGTAAAAAATCAATAAAATATATTAAAAATAAATAAATAAATAAATAAATAAATAAATAAATAAAAGAGAGATGTTGACAGGAAGCCAGGAAGGCTGGTCAACAACCTTAATTGCTCTAACCACTCACCCTTTAGTTGAGACATTGTTAGCTGAAGCAGCCTCCACCTTGTGTGTCCCATGTAAGTTCCAGTTATTTCCTGCCTAAGGGCTACATGTAAATTTCTGTTTATGTTGCCTAAGATGTTTTCCCCAAAGCCTCAATAAAAGGGATGGCAGGGCCAGAGCAGTGAGTAGTTCTCCCACTAGAGTTGGACTACCGCCTGGCCCCCATATCGCCAAATTGAATTTCTTCAAGTCTTTTATTTGTGTGCGGCCCTTCTCCAGAACTCGAACCCTGAATTGGAACCCTTTCCATTCGGGACATGAAAGAGATTCCTATGTCTTCTATAATTGCATCTTTGTAGCCTTAAGCAGAGGCCTGGGCCGGCCAGGGTGTGTGGAAAGCTTTGCTTCCTCCATTGCTGGGGTCAACTCTATCCTGCTCTCTCCAGCTCAGTGGCTGCCGCCATTTTTCTTGGGATTTATCTTCTATAATTGAAACTTTGTAGCCTTAAGCAGAGGCCTGGGCCGGCCAGGGTGTGTGGAAAGCTTTGCTTCCTCCATTGCTGGGGTCAACTCTATCCTGCTCTCTCCAGCTCAGTGGCTGCCGCCATTTTTCTTGGGATTTATCTTCTATAATTGAAACTTTGTAGCCTTGAGTGGAGGCCTAGGCCGGCCAGGGTCTGTGGGAAGCTTGGCTTTCTCTACTGAAACCCAAGCCTCTCAACTGCTCTCTGTGGCTGCAGCCATCTTGGTTGGGGTTAATTTGCATGCTCACTCTGAGTGGTTGGTGGGCATGGCTGGTAGGTGTGGCTTGAGTGGAGTGATGGTTAATTTGCATATTATCCTTTTATTAGGTAGGATACATTTTGCAAATATTTTTACCCAATTGAGTCTTGCCTTTTTATTTTTTTAACTATGTCTTTTTAAAAGCAAAGGGTTTCCATTCATTTTAAGTCCAATATATTTAATTTTCCCCTGTAGAAGTTGTGCTTTCTGTGTCCCCTCTAAAAAATTGTGACTAAACCAACATTTCAAAGATTTTATGAATTTGACCCACTACTTTAAGTTAAATGTTTATGGTATGAGACAAGGGTCATTTTAAAAAGTAAGTTAGACATCCACTGTTTCAGCATTTTTCATGGAAAAGACTGTTATTTTCCTCCTATTAGCACTGTGTGAAAACTCAGTTAAATGGGGAGGTGCTAGTCTATTTCTGGATCCATCCCATCCCTCTCATCTGAAAGGCTATTGGATACCACCATGCACTGTCTTAACCACTGTGATTTTATTCTAAGTCTTGGAATCAGGAATTAACTCCTTATTCTTTGTCATAGGTTGTGTGTGTGAGTGTTGTTTTTGTTTTGTTTTGCTTTTACACTCCTTCCCATCGCCATATGAATTTTAAAATCAGCTTACCAATTTCTCAAAAAATCTGGGATTTTGACTAGGAGTACATTAAATCTAGAGATCAACTTGGGGACAATTAACATCTTAGCTATATTAAGTCTTCTGGCTCGTAACATGGCATATCTCTATTTATTTAGCTCATCTTTAATTGTTCCTGGCAGTATTTTACAGTGTCAGTGTGCTGCATGAATTTTGTTAATTTGTCCCTAAGCAGTTCATGTTTTTATGCTATTATAAATGTTATTATTATTTTTCCAGATAGACAATTATGCTAACTGTAAGTAAAAATATTTTTGAATCTTCCCTTTATAACAACATACCTTTTATTTCTTTGTCTTAAATGACTTCATTGGCTAGGGCCTCCAGGACACTGCCTGCTGAATAAAAGGTTATATCATGGTGGGTGCGGGAGGCCTTGCAACGGTGGTCAAATGCGAGAAGCCCCGGGCCCAGCATTGGCAGCGCTGGCTCTGAGGTGCAGCGTGGCTCGCTGGTGAGCAGCACGGTGCTTGTGTAGAAAGCTCAGTCTCCTCACAAGGAAGACACTGTAGCTGTGTGAGGCAATGGGTGCCAGCCGAACATGGCGTCACCTTGCTCCACACCCCTATCCAGAAGTGGTGGTGCCCCGCGACCCACAGCATCCGGGTCCACTGCCCCCCCCACCGGGATGTGGGATCTCTTAACACGACCCGTGTGGTTCAGGGCCCACTCAGGGTCCGGTTTCTGGAGAAGGCCGCACACTAAAATGAAGAGAGAGACTGGAAAAGAGTTAATTTGGGAAAATGGGGGCCAGGCGGGAAGTCTACCTCTAGTGGGAAGACTAACCACTCTCTGGCCTTTTACCATTCCTTTTATTGAGATTCTGAAACAAAGACATCTCTTAAGCGGGAAGTTCCAACAACAGAAAATCAACTTACATTTACATATGATTAACAAATTAAAGTTGTCTCAAACATCACTATCTCAACTAGACAATGAGTTAATAGCTCTGACCATTCAGAGCCTTCAAGGTCTGCTAGCTCTTTTTACATTTTATCTCCAGTGACAATAGTCCTCCCATGTCTCCGCCTTGCTCCTGATCCCAGCAGGGCCTGGGCCTTCCCCCTGGGGTGGGGGAGCAGGGCCTGGGCCTCCACCCCACCCCCCACCCCGTGTGGGGGAGCAGGGTGGCATCAGTTCCCCCCCCTCCCCCCACCCCCCCACCCTAGTGTGAGGGGAGCAGTAGGTTTTTGTAGACAGTCTTGGCAGGTTGTGTAAGTTTTTTTCTATTTCTGGTTGCCAAGATTTTATTAGGAATCTATGTTAAATTTTTTCAAAAATGCCCTCTGCATTAGTTGACATGATTGTGTGTGTTTCCTTTTGAGATGGTTTGAATCAGTGGTCGCCAACTGGTGGTCCTTGAGGTCTGAAAGGTTGGCGACCACTGGTCTGAATGACGTGCTGACGTCCTACTTAGTTTTCTTTTTCTGTTTTGTTTTTTAGTTCTGTTACTCCTCACCCAAGGATATTTTCCCACTGATTTTTAGAGAAAGTGGAGGAGAGAGGGAAAGACAGAGAGAAAATACCCATGCGAGAGAAACACATCTATTGGTTCCCTCCTGCATAGGCCGGGGAGGAGCCTGCAACAGAGGTACGTGCCCTTGACCAGAATCCAACCCAGGACCCTTTGGTCTACAGGTTTATGCTGTTAACGAAAAAAACCATTGAAACCTGTAAAGAATTTTAAAAGAGTTTATTTGAGCCAAAATTGTCGACAATTGCCGGGAAGCAAAACCTCAACGGATTGAGATAATGCTCCAAAGAATGGTGGATTACATTTCTCTATTTATACACCGAAATCAAAGGAGGGACATAGGTGGGTTACATGAAATTCATTGGTGATGGAGTAAGGAGGCGGGAGAAAGCAAAGCGGTGGGAAAGTCCTGGGATTGGATAAAAAGTAAAATGATGGACTATACTCAGGTGAGTGCAGGAACAATTAACATGATAATGAAGGAATTCGAGGCATCTGTCCTGGCACCCACCACATTTGGTTGTTCCCCAGGGGCTCTGGAAAAAGGGAAGTTACAAGTTACCCAGACATCTCACAGATATGTTATCTTAGAGGCAAAAAGGCAAACGGGCTCAGTAAAAAGATCAAAGTTGATCTTTGTCTGGGAAAATATCTGGGACATGACTACCTACTATAACCTGTTAGATATTTAATTTCAAACCATCTTTTGTGTTTATCTTAGGTCTCTGGGTTTGCAAGACTGCCACTCAGGCCTTCCCTGAGCTTGTCAGGTTAGCATGTGGCTTTTTCTTTCACAATGCTCAATCCACTGAGCCATACCAGTTAGGGCTCTACTTACTATTATCTTTATTTTTAATCTTACCAATATAAATCTTATATAAATAAGATTTTTCTATTAACAGCATATAGTTGAGTCGCACTTTTTATCCAATCCAACAATCACTGCTATTTAATTGGAGTATTTAGACAAGTTATATTTAATATAATTATTACTATTACTTGGTATAAGTCTGTCATCTTGTTGTTTGCTTTTTAGAATATTTTTATTAATTTCAGAGAGGAAGGGAGAGGGAAAGAGAGACAAAAGCATCAGTGATGAGAGAGAATCAGCAATTGGCTGCCTCCTGCACACCCCACACTGGGCATGTGCCCTGACCAGGAATTGAATCATGATCTCTTGGTTCATAACTCGATGCTCAACCACTGAACATCAGTGGCCTGGCACTATTTGCTTTTTATTAGCCCATTAGTTCTATGTTCATTTCCCCCCATTTTTCTACCTTCTTTGGGATTGAGGAGTTTTTAAAAATCCTTTTACAAGTTACACACTAGCTATTCCTCTTTATTTTTAGTGGTTGTCTTAGATTTTAAAATATACATCTTCAAGTAACCTTCAGCCCTTTACATATAGTTTATAACAGGAGTCAGTAAATTTTTTTTTTAAGACAAGACTTTTTATTTATTTATTTATTTATTTATTTAAAATATTTTATTGATTTTTTACAGAGTGGAAGGGAGAGAGATAGAGAGCCAGAAATGTCAATGAGAGAGAAACATCGACCAGCCGCCTCCTGCACACGCCACACCGGGGATGTGCCCGCAACCAACATACATGTCCTTGACTGGAATCAAACCGGGGACATTTCAGTCCGCAGACCGACGCTCTACCACTGAGCCAAACCGGTTTCGGCTTAAAAATATTTTTTATTGATTTCAGAGAGGAAGGGAGAGAGAGAAAGAGATAGAAACATCAATGATGAGAATCATTGATCAGCTGCCTCCTGCACGCCCCTTACCGGGACCAAGCCTACAACCCGGGCACGTGCCCCCTGACCAGACTCAAACCCGGGACCCCTCAGTCCCGCAGGCGGACACTGTGTCCTGAGCAAACCGGCCAGGACGGAGTCAGTAGGCTCTTTAGAAAGGGCCAAAGCGCAGGCATGTTAAGCTTTGTGGGCCGTGCAGTCTGTCACAACCACCACCTCTCCTGCTGTAGCCGAAGCTGCCCCTGCCGCATGTAAATGAGATGGCATGGCTGGTGTCAGCAACACTGCGTGTATGGATACTAACATGTGAATTTCACATAATTTTCACATGGCTCACGATGTTATTCATCTTCAGATTTCCCCTGACCACTTGAAAATGTAAACACCGTGAGTGGCTGGATTTATCTCATGGCCACAGTTTATCAGCTACCCACAGGAAACCTTCCAACAGGACAGCAGTCCGTGCTCCCCGCTCGGAGGCCTGGCCGGGGAGGCCGTGGAAGGCAGCCCACCGCGCTGACGGCAGGGGTAAGCGTGAGGCCCCGGGGAGAACAGTATTCGAGAGCCTGTGTGTGTGATCCTGTCCCGTCTCCCTCCTGATGCTCGTCACACGGCTCACTTCCACGTGCTGTCCAGAAGCCCTTGTCCCTGAAGGCATCGATATTCTTGTCACAATGATCTTAAACAAGGAGGAACAGCTCTCCTCCATAGCTGTCTCTCTGCTCCTTCCCATAGCCGACCCACCTCGCGTCTCCGCCGAGAAGGCCCTGCCCTGGGCCGGCAGCGCAGAGCGGCGGGCGCTCAGCAGCTGGGGATGGCCGTTCCCTCCGAGACAGCTACTTCCTGGGCCCCAGACCAGGCCTTGCCTCCCCCAACACCACTTCCTGTCCCGGCCGCGCTGGATTCTCACCTCTGTTCCCCTGTGCCTCGTCTGCTCTTGAGATGTTCTTTGTCACAGGTTTCCAGAAATTTGATTATAGTGTTCCTAGATGTCATTGAATTTTTTTTTTTTTCTATTTGGGTCCATTGGATTCGTGAATCTGTTGGTTTATACTTTTTAGCAAAATGGGGAACATTTGAGCCCAAAACTGTCTTAGCCATTTGCTCTGTGCCCGCTGCTCCCCCGCCCCCCCCTGCGGCCGTTACCTGCAGCCCCATGCTGATGGGGCCGGGCACTGAGTTCCTTCATTTCCCGTGTTTTCTGCCTGTGCTCTGTTTTGGGTTTTTTATTGTGATCTTCAAGTTCATTGACCCTTTTATCGGCACGGTCTAATGGGCTCCTCATGCCTCAAGCACACAACACAGCAGACACTCTCCTCCCCCGGAGCCCTTCCCGGATCTGCCCGCTCTCTGCCTGGTGCCCGCTCCCTGCCCCCCGCCCCCCCAGCCCGCCCTCCCCACTCCGCCCACCTCCGGCTCCTTTCTGCACCCGCTGTGCTGCCACCCACACCCCCTCCAACCACCCCCTATCCCCCCACCCTACCCCCACCCACCCCAACCCCACAACACCCCACCCCACCTCACATCACCTCACCCTTCCCCTACCCACCCCACCAACACCCTACCCCACCCCACCCCCACCCCACCACACCCACACCCCACCCACACCCCACCCCACCTCCCCAACCCCCCACCCCACCTCACATCACCTCACCCTTCCCCTACCCCACCCCACCAACACCCTACCCCACCCCACCCCCACCCCACCACACCACACCCACACCCCACCCACACCCCACCCCACCTCCCCAACCCCCCACCCCACCTCACATCACTTCACCCTACCCCTACCCCACCCCACCAATACCCCACCCCACCCCACTCCCCACCCCACCCCACGCTACCCCTACCCCAACCCACCACACCCACACCCCACCCACACCTCACCCCACAACACCCCACCCCACCCCAACCCCACCCACCCACACCCCACCCACACCCCACCCCCACCCCACCACACCCACACCCCACCCCACCTCCCCAATCCCCCACCCCCACCTCACATCACCTCACCCTACCCCTACCCCACCCCACCAACACCCCACCCCACCCCACTCCCCACCCCACCCCACGCTACCCCCACCCCAACCCACCACACTCACACCCCACCCACACCTCACCCCACAACACCCCACCCCACCCCAACCCCACCACACCCACACCCCACCCATACCCCACCCCACCTCCCCAACCCCCCACCCCACCTCACATCACCTCACCCTACCCCTATCCCACCCTACCAACACCCCATCCCACCCCCCACCCACCCCAACCCAGCCCACACCACCCCACCCACACCCCACCCCACACCCCACCTACACCCCACCCCACCCCACCTCACATCACCCACCCCACCCCACCCCCTCCACTCGAGCTCCAAACCCCCACCCTACCCCCACCACACCCCACCCACATCCCACCCCCAACCCCAATCCCACCCCACCCACACCCACCCCACCCACACCCCATCCACACCCCATCCACACCCCACCCCACCTCCCCAACCCCCCAACCCACCTCACATCACCCACCACCACCCCACACCCTCCACTTCACCCCCCATACACCCACCCTACCACCACCCTACCCCCCACCCCACCACCCTCCTTTTTCTTCCTTGGTGCTCCTCCTCTTTCTGGGTGCTCCTCCTCTTTCCTCCTGGGTGCTCCTCCTCTTTCCTCCTGGGTGCTCCGCCTCTTTCTTCCTGGGTGCTCAACCTCTTTCTGAGTACTCCTCCTCTTGCTCCTGGGTGCTCCGCCTCTTCCTACCGGGTGCTCTGCCTCTTTCCTCCTGGGTGCTCCACCTCTTTCCTCCTGGGTGCTCCGCCTCTTTCTTCCTGGGTGCTCAACCTCTTTCTGGGTGCTCTTCCTCTTGCTCCTGGGTGCTCCTTCTCTTCCTACCGGGTGCTCTGCCTCTTTCCTCCTGGGTGCTCCTTCTCTTCCTCCTGGGTGCTCCTCCTCTTTCCTCCTGGGTGCTCCACCTCTTTCCTCCTGGGTGCTCCACCTCTTTCCTCGTGGGTGCTCCTCCTCTTTCCTCCTGGGTGCTCCGCCTCTTTCTTCCTGGGTGCCCCTCCTCTTTCCTGCTGGGTGCTCCTCCTCTTTCCTCCTGGGTGCTCCACCTCTTTCCTCCTGGGTGCTCCTCCTCTTTCCTCCTGGGCGCTCCTCCTCTTCCTCCTGGGTGCTCCTCCTCTTCTTCCTGGATGCTCCTCCTCTTTCCTCCTGGGTGCTCTGCCTCTTTCCTCCTCGGTGCTCCTCCTCTTTCCTCCTGAGTGCTCCTCTTTCTTCCTGGGTGCTTCTCCTCTTTTGGGTACTCTGCCTCTTTCCTCCTGGGTGCTCCACCTCTTTCCTCCTGGGTGCTCCTCCTCTTTCCTCCTGGGTGCTCCTCCTCTTTCCTTCTGGGTGCTCCTCCTCTTTCCTCCTGGGTGCTCCTCCTCTTTTGGGTGCTCTGCCTCTTTCCTCCTGGGTGCTCCGCCTCTTTCCTCGTGGGTGCTCCTCCTCTTCCTCCTGGTGCTCCATCTCTTTCTATGTGAATTTTGTCTCTCAATTTGTTTATGTGAGTATCACGTTTTTTGATTTGCAGATATTGTACCATCCTTGCATTTCTGGGATAAATCCTACTTGGTCATGGTGTATGATCTTTCCAATGGATCCGATTTGCTAGAATTTTGTTGAGGATTTTGGCATCTATGTTCATGAGGGATATTGGCCTGTAATTCTCTTTCATTGAGTTGTCTTTATCTGGTTTTGATATTAGGATGATGCTGGTTTCATAGGAACTTGGAAGTGTTCCTTCCTCGTGATTTTTTTGGAATAGTCTGAGGAGGATAGGTTTTAGTTCTTCCGTGAATGCTTGGTAAAACTTCCCTGTGAAGCCATCTGGCCCCAGGCTTTTGTTTGCTGGAAGCTTTTTTTTTTTTTTTTTTTTTTTTTTTTTTTTTGCTGGAAGCTTTTTGATGACTGCTTCAATTTCTTCCATAGTTATTGGCCTATTAATCTGTATAGATTCTTCCTGATTGAGTTTTGGAAGCTTGTATTTTTTTAATGTTTATGTCCAATTCCTCCAGGTTGTTCAGTTTGTTGGAATAGAGTTGTTCATAGTACTTTTTTATGTTTAGTAATTTTTTATTTATGCATTCTTAAACCTAAATATTCAGACTTTTGTGATACAATGGGCATTGTATTAGTATTTTCAGTGACATATTAATGTATGCTAAGAATGATAGTTTACACCAGTAGTTATTACTATTATTATTTTAATTGGCCCTTTGCTCTATTAAAGGAATTACTTTATTTCCAGATTTAATTTCACAGGTTAAATTTAAATTTCAAGAATCAGATCATTCCAATGATGTTAAATTTTCCAGCACATAATAGAAATAAAAACCTTTTATTTTTTTTTATAAAACCAGCAATACTAACTTTGACACACTCAGCACAATAAAACCACAAGTTTATCTTGTATGTTAATATTTCTTTTCTTAATAAATCTTTATTTTTCATATTATTACAAATGTTCCTCATTTTCCCCCTCCTTTGCTCCCCTCCACCAGGTTCCCACCCCACCCTCTCTGCCCTTTCCCCATCCCCTATTGTCCTCATCCATAGGTGCACAGTTTATGTTCAGTCTCTTCCAACACCCCCCTCTCCCCTTTTCCCCAAGAATCGTCAGTTCACTCCCCTTCCATACCTCTGATTCTATTATATTCAACAGTTAATATTGTTCATCAGATTTTTTAATTCCCTTGGTTTTAGATTCACTTGTTGATAGTTATGTATTTTTTGTTTCTAATTTTTATCTTTATTTTCTTCCTCTTCACCAATTCATATAATTCTGGTTTGGCAGTGATGAGCTCCTTTAACTTTTTAAAATTTTATTTGTGGAGCTTTTTATCTGGCCTTCGATTCTGAGTGATAGCTTTGCTGGGTAGAGTATTTTTGCCTTTAGGTTCTTGCTATTCATCACCTTGAATATTTCTTGCCATTTCCATCTGGTCTATATGGTTTCTGTTGAGAAATCAGCTGACAATCGTATGGGTGCTCCTTTATAGGTAACTACCTGCTTTGCTCTTGCTGCTTTTAATATTCTTTGTCTTTTGCTCTTGGAATTTTAATTATCCTTTTGTGTGGGGTTCTGTGCATTTCCTGGACTTGTAAGTCAAATTCTTTCACCAGGTGGGGGAAGTTTTCTGTCACTATTTCTTCCAATATGTTTTCGGTACCTTGCTCTCTCTCTTCTTCTGGGACCCCCATAATTCTGATGTTGGTTCGCTTGAAGTTGTCCCAGAGGTTTCTTACATTATTTTCAACTTTCTGGATTCTCTTGTCTTCTTGCTTCTGCAGAGGAGTGTACTCTGGCTCTTTGTGTTCCAAGTCTTTGACTTGATTCTTGCGATCTTCCATTCTGTTTTTAGGACTCTGTATAATATATATATATATATATATATATATATATATATATATATATATATATTTATTTCAGGCAATGTATTCTTTATTTCTATTTGATCCCTTTTCATATTCTCATAGGCCTCATTTATTTTATCGGCCTTTTCTAGGAAATGCTTGAAAGACCTTATAACTGTGGTTTTGAACTCTATATCCAGTTGCTTGTTGTCCTCCATTTCTTTCATTTGTGATCTGTTTCCTTGTCTTGGCATTTTCACAGCTTCCCTGAGTTGGTAGGGTAGCTTTGTGTTCTAAGGTGTCCTATATGCTTCAGTGGGTCAGCCTCCCAGTTACCTGAGGTGGACATTCTTGGTGCACCCCTTTGTGGACTGTGTGTACAGCCTTTTGTAGTTAAGTCTTGATTGTTGTTGATATCACTGGGAGGAACTGACCTCCAGGCCAATTGGCTGTGAGGATCAGCTGTGTCTATGCCTGGAGACAGCCTTATTCGACTAGACTTGGAAAATTGCAAAAGCCTCTGTGCTCAGCTTGGATGGGGCGGAGTTTCAGGGTGGAGCCTACAGCCTTGGCTTCCGTCAGCCCCGCCCTATGAGGCTCCTGAGTCTCAGTGTTCCTCAGTGTCCTTTGGTACTCGCTGCAAGCTCCTCTGAGAGAAAGGTGCCCTTGAGTTTCACCCACTACCAGACGGGCTAATCTCTCCTCCAATGAACCAGGAACTGGGGTTCAGTGAAGTTGGAAGTGGGGTTGGACGTGGGGTTCAGAGCAGTCTGGAGCTTTTGTCTCCTTCCTGC
This sequence comes from Nyctalus aviator, assembly GCA_036971965.1. Taxonomy (NCBI): domain Eukaryota; kingdom Metazoa; phylum Chordata; class Mammalia; order Chiroptera; family Vespertilionidae; genus Nyctalus; species Nyctalus aviator. Next base: position 74,728,979 of record CM072929.1, read on the forward strand.
TAGGGCAATCCAGTGGCACAGCCAACTGTCCCTTCTCTGCGGGCAATGTGCACGCCTCCAGGACTTCCTTTCGCCACTCCCCCGGGGTTCTGCCTTACAGCCCAGCTCCCTCTATTTGAGCCTGGGTCCCCAGGGTCTGGCCTAGAACTGGGGTTCAGTGCAGTCGGAACTGCGGTCAGCACTGTCCGGAGCTTTTCTCTCCTTTCTGCTAGGGTATGCCAGCCAGGCACTCAGCTGCCCCTCCTCTCCGGCTCCGTCCTCTCCGCATGTGCCACGTGTCTCTGTACCTTAGGCTTTTACAGCTCCTCTGCTCTTCCTTCTGGTTTTCTCTTTTCTTCTAGTTGTAGAATTTCCAGTCAGTCAACTTTCCTGTAATTCTCAATAATGTCCATTTTGCATTTTGGTTGTATTTTTTTGAAATTGTTGTGAGAGGCTGCAATTAAGGTGTTTACCTATGCCACCATCTTAGTTTCTCTCTTGTTCATAGTATTTTTTTAACTATACTTTGTGTTTATGTGGGGTCTGTTGTTATTTCACCTCTTTCATTTCTGATTTTGTTTATTTGGGTTCTCTCTTCGCTTCTTGGTTAGCCTGGCTAGAGGTTCATCAATCTTGTTTATCCTTTCAAAGAACCAGCTCTTGTTTTTTTTATCTTTTTTATTGTTGTTTGTTTTTTTGTGTTTTGTTTTTTCTCTCTGTCATTTATCTCCACTCTGGTCTTTATTATTTCCTTCCTTCTGCCTACACTGGGCTTTTCTTGTTGCTCCCTTTCTAGCTCTTTGAGTTGTAGGGTTAGGTAATTTATTGTCATTGTTTCTTATTTTTTGCAGTAGGCATATAGAGTTATGAACTTCCCTCTCAAGACTGCTCTCGCTGTGTCCCATAGATTTTGGTTGTTTTGTTTTCATTGTCATTAGTTGCTTTTTCATTTCTTCTTTGATCTCTATGGTAATCCCGTCGTTGTTTAACAGCATGCTGTTTAGTCTCCACGTGTTTGATTTCTTTGGATTGTTTTTATTGTAGTTGATTTTTAAATTTCTTCTTTGATCTCTGTGCTAACCCAGTCATTGTTTAATAGCATGCTATATAGTCTCCATGTGTTTGATTTCTTTGGATTGTTTTTATTGTAGTTGCTTTTCAGTTTTATGCCATTATAATCGAGAAGATGCTTGATATGATTTTTATCTTCTTGAATTTGAAGAGACTTTGCCTGTGACCCAATATATGGTGTATATTTGAAAATTACCCATGTGCACTTGAGAAGAATGTATATTCTGTGGCTTTGGGGTGAAATATTCTGAAGATCAATTAATTCCACCTAATCTAGTGAGTCATTTAGGATTGATGTTTCTTTGCTAATTTTTTGTTTAGAGGATTTGTCCAATGGTGACAGTGGAGTATTAAAGTCCCCTACTATGATTTTATTGCTGTCAATCTCTCCCTTGATATGCTCCAGAAGTTTTGTTTTGGTTTTTTTTTTAATGTATTTGGGTGCTCCTGTATTGGGTGCATATATGTTTACCAGAGTTATTTCTTCTTGTTGGATTGCTCCCTTTAGTATTATGAAGTGGCTTTCCTTATCTCTTTTTATTCCTTCACTTTGAGATCTAATTTGTTAAATATAAGTATTGCTACCCCAGCTTTGTTTTTTTCATTTCCCTTCTCCTGAAAAACCTTTTTCCATCCCTTCACCATCAGTCTATGTGTCTTTTTTTTGGGGGGGGGGGAAGGGGTGAGTTTCTTGTAGACAGCAGATATATGGGTCATGTTTTCTTCTTTAAAAATATTTTTTATTGATTTTTTTACAGAGAGGAAGGGAGAGGGATAAAGAGTGAAAAACATCCATCAGCTGCCTCCTGCACACCTCCCACTGGGGATGTTCCCACAACCAAGGTACATGTCCTTGACCTGAATTGAGCCTGGGACCTTTCAGTCCTCAGGCTGATGCTCTATCCATTGAGCCGAACTGGTTTCAGCTGAGTCATGTTTTCTTATCTACTCAGTTACCATAGGGTTATTTCACCTCTTTCATTTTGATTGGGGCTTTTAATCCATTTACATTTAAAGTTATTACTGATAGGTACTTGTTTGTCACCATTTTAATTTTTTGTTCCTGTGTTATTTCTTTGCTTCCTATTTCTTTTCTTTCTTTCTTTTATCTTTTTTTTTCTTTTTTTACAGCAGACCCTTTAGCATTTCTTGCATTGATGGTTTGGTGGTAATGAACTCCCTTAGCCCTTTTTTTCTGTGAAGCTCCAGATTTCACCTTCAATTCTGATTGATAGCCTTGCTGGTTACATAATTATTGGATTCAGACCCTTCCTTTGCATGACTTTGTATATTTCATTCCATTCCCTTCTGGCCTGATGAGTTTCTGTTGAGAAATTTTGTTGCTAGCTGATGGGAGTTCCTTTGTAGGTAATTTTCTGTCTCTCTCTGGCCACTTTAAGATTCTTACTTTGTCATTGGTGTTTGCCAATTTAATTACAATGTGCCTTGGTGTCGATCTTTTGGGCTTCATTTTGTTTGGGACTCTGTGAGTTGCTTGGATTTTGTGTTTTTTGACATTATTTCTTCAAACAGGTTTTCTATTCCTTGCTCAGTTTCCTCTCTTTCTGGTACCCCTATTATGTGGATGTCATTTAGTTTCGTGTGGTCCCAAAGTTCCCTTAGGCTCTCCTCCCGTTTTTTAATTTTTTTTTTCTATATGCTGCTCTGCTTGGGTATTTTTTTCTACCTTTCTTCTAGCTCTCTGACATGGTCCTCTGCTTCTGATAGTCTACTGTTGATGCTTTATATTGAGTTCTTTATATCAGCAATGTCTTTCATTTCTTCCTGGTTCTTCTTCATTTCCTCTTGGTTCTTATACATATTGTTGAATTTGACTTCCATTCTTTTCAGCCCCCTTATGGCCATTTCTCTGAATTCTTTCTCTGACAGGTTGTTTGCCTTCATTTCATTTACTGCCTTTTCTGGTGATGCCTCCTTTTCTTTCATATGAGGGCTGTTTCTTTGTCTCCCCATGTTCTCTCTTCTCTGGATGTTTGGTTATGTAGTTCTCTCTCCTGCATTGGCTTAAAGGCACAAAATAAAACACAACAAGGCACAATGCACAAGGGACTGAACACAAATGTATTCACTATACTAATAACCCAAATAACGGTGACCGCCAGAGAGAAGAGAATTAGAGGATAAGGAGGGAAAGAAGGAAGGAAGGAAAGAAGGAAGGAAGGAAGGAAGGAAGGAAGGAAGGAAGGAAGGAAGGAAGGAAGGAAGGGGAGGAGGAGGAGGAGGAGCAAGAGGAGCAGGAGGAAGAAGAGGAGAAATGGTGTGAAAAATGAAATTGAGAAAATGAACAAAAAATCAGAGAGAAAAGAAAGAGAGTAAAAAAGAAGAGGAGAAAAATATTTATATGAGGAGAAAACTCCAATAGAACAGCCACTAATCACAACAAATGCAAGCAACAAATTCCTAGAGATGAATGCAAACTACAAACAGCAACTAATATCAAGTGAGGTGAGGAAAAACAGAACAAAACAAACAAAAAATAAAACAAAAAAGGAAAAGTGAAACAATCTCACAAACAAGCATAAAAAATATAATCAATAATCAAGCAAACAGCAACAAAAGGACAGAGAGGAAAATTTTGGATAGTGAAGAAAGAGAAGAGAGAGGTATGTATAGACTAATTTCCAATCCTATCATGTTTCACCAAAAATAAGACATCCTCCTAAAATAAGACCTACTTATAGGTTTCCTTCTGAGTGAAATATAAGGCATCCCCCCCCCCGAAAATTACCCCCCCCCCAGGCTAAACATGAGAGATTTGGTCCACTGATTCTGAAAGAAATGGAGTCACAAGAAATTCACCAGGAAATTCAGGAATTGGATTGTTATGATGATGTTCCAGAAGATGATGACATGATTGTCATTGAATAAATGAGTAAATTCTTGATACTGTAGGATTCACAGTTTGTCTGGTTTGTGTTGACAACTACCATACTACTATACCGTATACAGGTAATAAATTTCCTTTACTTTCATTTAACAATAAATGTTTACCGTATTCTTCTTCATGGAAAAATAAGGCATCCCCTGAAAATAAGACCTAGCGCATCTTTGGGAGCAAAAATTAATATAAGACACTATCTTATTTTCGGGGAAACAGGGTATATGTGTAGGGGATTGGAAATTAGATATATAAGTAAGGTGAAATTTTAACAGGGGGTAAAAAGAAGGAATAGGGAAAATCTAAAGCAGGAATAGGGTAAGAGAGACAGGACAACAAAAGGGAAAGTGAGAAAGAAAGTGTTGGCATAAAGGTAAAGTTGAGGTAGAGTAAAATGATACTAAAGGAAAGATGAAAATAGAATGTAGAACACTAATCCCAAAATAAAATAAAGAGAAAATGAAATGACACTTTAAAAAAGGTAAAATAGTAGTAGTAATAATACTGACTTTTAAAAATGTAATAATTAAAAAGGTAAAATCAAGTGAGGAAAAAAGAAAAAAAATAGTTTCTTAAGTAAAAGATGGGGAAAAAAAGTGCAGTAGTGAAGGTCATTCACTTCTACTGTTCTGATTGGCACGCCTGTTTGCTAGTCAGGACAGTATTGCAGTTCCCTGTGTTCCACTGGTCCTCACCAGTAAGCCAGTCCTGATTTTTAAGCAGGCAGTGTTTCTCAATTTCTTGTATTCCTTTATTTGTGTTCATACAAGAGTCAATTTGTGATTCAACCCCTGGGTGGCAGTGTTTCTGGATTGACCTCAGGTCTATAGGTCCTCTCTAGCCAATGCTTAGATTTTGTTTTTCCTGTCACACTTAATATCGGTTTGGAGGAATGGGCTGCCCTAGAGCTGGTTCTCTGATGGTTATTCCTGCTCTGATCCCCAGGTTCCAGAAAAACAACTTCCCCCTGCAGTCTCTTAGGGTGTCCCCAATTGGGTGATCCTATGTTCTGGGCTTAGTAATCAGAAGCAAGGATTTAAAGAGAAAAAGAAAAAAGAGCCAGAGTAAGTGCCCAACTTTTACTCTCTGATGCTGAGTGCAAGTCTGTGCAGTGTTTTGTCCCCCTTGGGTCTAAGCTGTTAAAATGTTTAGGCTGCCCTTTTGCGCCCCATTCAGCTGTTCAGGATTGCTTTTTAGAGTTCCCTTCTGGTAGAAGCCTTCGGACCCCCTTCCACATTTGCGGAACACGCTAGCTCCAATGCCCATGGATTTTTGGGGCGCAGACTTCCCTGGATCCTCTAGCTCCCATTGTGCGTGCTTCTCTCTACTGCCTGGGTCACAGACCTCACCTTATCCCAGCTTTCTGTGAGGAGTGCAGAGCTCCTCTGAGTCTGTGTACTGACGTTGCTTGGGGTCTAGTGTTCCTGGGTTCCCTGCTGTTCCCTGGGTGGTGGTGGTGTAGATTCCTGGGATTTTTAGACTTTGATAACAGCCACTCTCCCTTCCAAGATGGTGTGGGCTCTGCGTCAGAGCCTGTTGCTCCAGGAGGGATTTCAGCAGCAGTGGAGGCTGCCCGGTCAGCGGGACTCTGACTGGCAGTCCCCAATAGTTCCTTGGAGGATAGCTGTCCCTCAACTCACAAATAAACACTCCCTGTCTACCACACACCCTCCTTTCGTTCTCACACACTGTCTTCAGCCTGCCTTCCCATCTGCAGTGTTCTCTCCATACAATCCATGACCTCTCTATTAAAAACCAGCTCACTGTGCGAGTGCAAGTTTATTTCTCGAACCTCTGTTGTATCCTATTGGCCAGTTGGTCTATCCTCATGTCCATGGAGCACTGTCTCGATTGCTACAGCTTTGTAGTAAGTCTTACAGTAATCTGGTATAAATTGTTCAGCTTTGATTGGCTTTTGCAGGGTTATCTTGGTCTTTTGAACATCCATATACATTTCAGAGTGAGCCTATAAAATTCTATCAGTGAGGCCTCCTAGGATTATAACTGGGATACATTAAACCTACGGGTTACTGTGGCAAAAATGACCTTTTCAAGGTTGAGTCTGTCCAGTTCATAAGTGTTGTATATCTCTCTATTTTTTTAGGTCTTTCTAAATTTCACTTAGCAATCTTTTTATAATTTTCAGTGCACAATATTTTATAATTTTGGGTGCTATTAACCTTAGTGCACATTTTCTTATATTTTATTGATTTTTTACAGAGAAGAAGGGAGAGAGATAGAGAGTTAGAAACAATGATGAGAGAGAAATATCAATCGGCTGCCTCTTGCACACCCTCTACTGGGTATGTGCCCTCAATCAGGGTACATGCCCTTGATTGGAATCAAACCTGGGACTTTTCAGACCACAGGCTAACGCTCTATCCACTGAGCCAAACCAGTTTTGGCTAGTGCACCTTTTTAAAAAGACTTTGCTAAGTATTTTATTATTTATAACTAGAGGCCCCATGCATGAAATTCGTGCAAGAGTAGGCCTTCCTTCCCCTCCTGCTGGCACCGGCTCCCCTCCAGCTGCTGGCAGGAACCTGGGACCCCGGCTTCCCTCACAGCCCCAGCTTTGTCCGGAAGATCATCTGGAAGGACATCTGGTCTAATTTTCAGATTACACTTTTATTATTATAGATACTGCTGTCAATGGGATTTTTCATTTTCCAATTATTTTCTGCTTGTATGTAGAACTACAATTTATGGGTATATATTGTCCTTATATCCAGCAACCTTGCTAAATTCACTTATTAGCTCTAGCAAGGTTTTTATCCACAAAACTATCATGTCATCTGTGATGATACATTGTTTTACTTCTTCCTTCCCAATATTCGTGTCTTCGTCTCTATTTCCTGCCTTGTTGCAATGACGATGCTCTCACTGCAGTGTGGACTGCAAGTATTTAGGAGAAGTTAGCCACTATTTCATCATGGTTCCTCCCTGGAAGCTTCCAGTACATTGTCCTTACCTTTGGATTCAGACTTTGATCATAATGTGCATGGAGTGATTTATGTTTACTTTGTCAGGGGCTCACTGAGCTTTCTGGATTTCTAAATTAAGGTCTTTCACTACATGTGCTGTGTGGAGCCATTGTTTCCTTAAAGGTTTTTTTCTGACCCACTCTCTCCTCTCCCTTCATGGGCTCAGTGCATGTATGGTAGACGGCGCTGCTGGTTTCAGAGTGGGGTGGAAGTTTACCCTCCGGCACTGCCCAAGTAGGACTGACCAATCCACCTGGACATCCAAGCCTCAACCAACTGGCTGCCGCGAGGCCTCCTCGGACTTTTCTGCTTGAAAGTCTCTCATCTCCCTCCCTCCGCTCCCCGCGGACGGCTGTCCTCTGCTCCTGTGGAGTGCAGCACTGTGGTGACCGTCAGCTCCTTGTCAGCTGTTAGGACGGCCTGGGCTCGGTGGTGGCTGCTGGCCAGACGGAGCCAGCGGGCCGGCAGTGAGGAGGCTGAGGCAGGGGGTGGTGGCCATGGCAGGGGAGCTGGGGTCCAGCCTCTCTGCACTTCATCCCCCGGAGCGTGACAGCCTCGGGCCAGTGTCCCCTGAAGACAGCACAGAGACAGGAACGTGGGGCCACCAAGAGGGTCCTCGTTGCCACCCTGCCTTGCATGTGGCTGCCGGGAGCATTGGGGCGGGAGGGGGGTGCTGGCTCCTGGGTGGCAGGAAGCCTCTGGGGGCCACCCTGAAAGGGTTAAGCACGCAGGACAGGCACCATCTGACCCAGGAGACCATCGGCAATGCAGCAGCAGGGTGGCCTAGAGCGCCTGGAGAGAAGAGCAGTGCCCGGGCGCTTTGGGGACAGACCACGCCAACCATGCGGCTCAGGGCTGAGTGAACCTGTGAACCAGGAGGTCACCGTTCCATTCCCGGCCGGGGCACACACCCAGGCTGTGACTCCATCCCTAGCCTGGGGCATGCAGGAGGCGGCTGCTCAATGACTCTCTCATCACTGATGTTTCTCCCTCTCCTGTCCTCTTTGACATCAATAAACACATGGAAGAACAAACCGGCCCTTCAGACGTGACGGGCCCCGCAGCCGGGAGCCGGGAGGCGGGAGGCCCGCCCGCAAGGAGCTGACTGCGTTCTGAGGTCACACAGGAGCAGGAGCAGAGCCGCAGCCTTGACACAGCCCCTGGCGGCCCCGCTGTCCTCTCAGGGCAGAGTGGCTCCCATGCACAGGCCGCAGGGCCCTCCCGGGAGAAGCAGGGGGAGGAACAGGGTGAGCAGCAGCCCAGGTGCCCATCCGCAGCCTAGTCCTACTACACCCCCAAATCCCGACCTGAGGTGCTGTGGCCCCAGCAGCGCCTGAGCCCAGGGCGCAGAAATGAGCCCACAGCCCAACCTCAGTTCTGTGCTTTGCCAGTTCAGTCCCGCCCTGGCCCCTGGGTTAGGCAAACCTGCAATCTCCTCTTTATTTTTTAAAAACAGATTTTTATTGCCCTGACCGGTTTGGCTCAGGGGATGGAGCATCGGCCGGCGGACTGAAGGGTCCAGGTTCGATTCCGGTCAATGGCATATACCTTGGTTGGGGGCACATACCCAGTAGGGGGTGTGCAAGAGGTAGCTGACCAATATTTCTATCTCTTTATCCCTCTCCCTTCCTCTCTGCAAAAATCAATAAAATACATTTTTTAAAAATAAAAAATATTTTTATTGATTTCAGAGAGGAATGGAGAGAGAAAGAGAGAGTGAAACATCAATGATGAGAGAGAATCATGGATTGGCTGCCCCGCTTAACTGGGGACCAAGCCCTCAACAGGGCGTGTGCCTGACCCGGAATCGCACTGTGACCTCCTGGCTCCTAGGCTCAGCCTGAGCCGCCGGCCGGCTGCACTGTCCTCTCTGAAACGGAAGGGAGACACCTACATCCTTTCCGGTGTCTGGTTACGGGGTGCCCGGGGGAGAGGGGAGGGACATGGGCCTCTCGAGAGCCAGGTGTGGCCGGCCAGCCTCCCCTGCCCCACCATCCATCTGGGGAACAGACATCATCTGGGGGACATTCGGCAGTCCCAATCCGCTGCTTTTTTTGAGGGGGGACTTGCAGAACCCTGGTTAAGCCTCTGCTGTAGATCCTCACCAGCTGTGTGACGGGGCCCCTCTAAGAGCGGCAGCTTTTACTGGCTCTGACTCAGTGCCAGGCCTCTAGGTGAGCACTCTGCCCTACCCAGCAGCACTCCCATGAAGCCGCATTTCACAGGTGAGAAAACTGAGGTTCCAAGAGGCAAATGTCCCAGGTCGCACAGCGGCCGGCGGTGGGGCTGCAAGGTGGGCGCTGCCTCTATCCCCGCCACAGAGGCCTGGCACAGCTGACCCGGTCCTCCCCAGCCCCCAGCGCCGCGGCTCAGAAGGCTGCACCTTCCCCACTGCCTCCCAGGGAACCAGGATGTGGTTCTGCTCCCCGCCACAGGGTGTCTCCACGCTCCCGCTCCACCCGCCACCTGGAAACTGCCCTGCCCCAGGCCTGTCTCCCCACCAGCCTCTTTCTTCTGCTTCCTCTGCTTCCTCTTCCTTTCTTCTTTCTCTCCCTCCTCTCCTTCCTCTTCCTTCTCTTCTTCCTCTCCTTCCTCTCCCTCCTCTCCCTCCTCTTCTTCCTCTCCTTCCTCTGCTTCCTCTTGCTCCGCAGCGGCAGGGGAGGCCCTGGCTGTTGGCAAGTGCGAGGCCTGTCACTACCCGCCCCCCCTCGCTGGGTGAGCTGAGCTGATGGGCAGTAGAGGAATCCCTTTCCCGTGGCCCAGCCCCCTGTGGCCCCGGGAACAGTACAGCCACCTCAGGGTCTTCTCGTCCTATCAGGAGTCTCAGCAGCAGCAGCCCCTGAGAGCCAGCGTGCGAGGAGCTTCTAGACCCACACCCACGGCCCTGGACCGGAGGCAGGCGCAGCCCTGCTCCCGGGCTCTCACTCTCCACAGAGTAGCTGGCGGCCTCCTATTTCTTCCCAGTCTCTCCTCCGCCCCAGCCGCCCCAGGGGTCATCCAAGGAGGCATGAATGCCCTGTTAGAAAGTTAAATGAGGCCCCACAGAGAGCTCCTGTGGTGAGCACGTCAGGATCACGTGACATTGGGAAACAGGCCTCACAGAACGGAAGGGTTTTCCAGAGCCACACAGCGTCCGGCCCCAGCTGTGACTCCCAGGAATCTCCCTTGGCTCCAGAATGGCCACTCTGTGACCCACTCCAGGGCTTGAAAGGACATCAGAACAGCCCAGCCACGTGGCTCAGGGGCTGAGCATCGACCTAAGAACCAGGAGGTCAGGGTTCTATTCCAGGTCAGGGCACAGGCAGGGCTGTGGGCTCGATCCCCGTGTGGGCATGCAGGAGGCAGCCTATCATCGATTCTCTCTCATCCCAAATGTTTCTATCTCTCTCTCCCTCTCCCTTCCTCTCTGAAATCAATAAAAATATACTTTCAAAAGGAAATGAGAAGGGAGAGAGTGGGCAGACAGGGAGCCAGGGATGGAGGAGAAGAGCCATCGAGGCCAGAGGTGTGTGCAGACCTCAGGAGAGGGGAGTCAGGAAGACGTGGGGCTGTGATTCGGCCGAGCCACCTGCAGAACCACGCTCCGGGCGGCCGTGCACAGCAGGCGGCCTGGTTCCCCACAGGAGGAGCCTCTCCTCTCCACACTGGGGGTTGAGCTGCACCAGCTGCACCTGAGTGACACACTGCCCCCGCCCGCCCATGCATGAATTTCGTGCACCGGGCCTCTAGTAAAAGCACAATATGCTAATTAGACCAGAGGACCATTTGGGACCACACTGTGACACCCCCTGGCACCAGGCCAGCCAAGGCAGGTGTGATGTGATTGGTTGGGGGCCTGGCCATCGCCCCATGATCACCCCACAGAGGGATGCCCAGGCCACTGACCAGCAGGCTATGGTGGGTGGGCGGGTCTCCCTCTGCCAGGGAACCCTAGGTCCCAGGTGCCAGAGGGAAGCCGGTGCCTGCAGCGGGAAAAGGAAGGCCTGCTCTTGCATGAACTTCGCGCCCTCCTGCCCCAGGACAGTGTCCCTTCCACGGGCAGACACACGGGCCCGGGAGTCAGAGGATGTGCCCGCTCACAGCGGGAACCTCCTCTTTGCTCTCGCTGCTGAACCACAGCAAGGTGGGTGCATACATGGTGGCAGGAGACTTGACCTTGGGGGTAAACACACAATACAATACACAGAGCATGTGTCCTAGAAGTGTGTGTGTGAAACCTGTATAAGATTATTAACCAACTAGAGGTGGGGGATAGGGAGGTAGAGGAGAGAGGGAGGTGGGGGGAAAGGGAGATGGGGAGAGGGAGGTAGAGGGAGAGGGAGGTGAGGGGAGAGGGAGGTGGGGAGAGAGAGGTGTGGGGAGAGGGAGGTAGACAAGAGAGGGAGGTGGGGAGAGGGAGGTGGGGAGAGGGAGATGGGGAGAGGGAAAGTGGGGGAGAGGGAGGTGCGGGGGAAAGGTAGGTGGGGGGAAAGGGAGGTGGGGGGAGAGGGAGGTGGGGGGAGAGGAAGGTTGGGGGAGAGGGAGGTGGGGGGAGAGGGAGGTGGGGGAAGAGGAAGGTGGGGGGAGAGTGAGGTGGGGGAGAGAGTGAGGTGGGGGGAGAGGGAGGTGGGGGAAAGGGAGGTGGGGGAGAGAGGGAGGTGGGGGGAGAGGGAGGTGGGGGAGAGAGGGAGGTGGGGGGAAAGGGAGGTGGGGGAGAGAGGGAGGTGGGGGGAGAGGGAGGTGGGGGAGAGAGGGAGGTGGGGGGAGAGGGAGATGGGGGAAAGGGAGGTGGGGGAGAGGGGAGGTGGGGGGAGAGGGAGGTGGGGGAAGAGGGAGGTGGGGGGAGAGGGAGGTGGGGAGAAGAGGGAGGTGGGGGAGAGGGAGGTCGGGGGAGAGGGAGGTCGGGGGAGAGGGAGGTGGGGGAGAGAGGGAGGTGTGGGAGAGAGGGAGGTGGGGGAGAGGGAGGTCGGGGGAGAGGGAGGTCGGGGGAGAGGGAGGTGGGGGAGTGATGGAGGTGGGGGAAAGAGGGAAGTGGGGGAAAGAGGGAGGTGGGGGAGAGGGAGATAGGGGGAGAGGGAGGTGCGGAGAGAGAGAGGTGGAGGGAGAAGAGTGTGGGTGGAGAGGTGGGGGGGGGAGAAGGAGGTGGGGGGAGAGAGAGGTGGGGAGAGAGGGAGGTGGTGGGAGAGAGGGATGTAGGGGTATAGGTAGGTGGCGGGAGAGCAAGCAGTCTGCCTGGGCACTGGGAGGCCAGTACCTCTCACCGGTAGCTTGACTCTCTCAGGTGGTCGCTGGCCTGAGGCGTAGCATCTGTAAGCCACACACACCTCTCCCTTGGCCAGGGCCCTGGAGAGATGGTCCCCCCCTTCTCCTTCCTGGGGAATAGGGGCCCCTCTGTGTAGAAGGTTTGCCCTCCACCATCCCTCCCTCTCTCCCCCTGCCGGAGTAGACTCCGAATGTTTCTGTTTCCTGTGGGAACGTCCTGGGAGCAGCCAACACCCCTCTGGGCGGGCTCAGCAGAGCCACAAGCGCAGGCACTGATGGTCACTGGGATTCAGGGCACAGCAAGCTTCCCGCCTCCGGTCTCTGCAGGACCACGGAGAGCGAGGCCGTGGTGCTCAGGGCGCCTGGCGCTGGTCCGTGCGCACAGGAGTGCACAGAAGCCGCCGAGCCTGCTTCCTCGGCACTCAGCGCCCACCATGCCAGGCTGTCACATGTGTGCGGCCGGCATCCCCAGCCATGGGCAGCACGCTCTGCGTCAGCATGCCCACACAGGCATGCAGGCCCTCAGGGGACTCAGCCCGGCCACTGTAATACCACTGCAGGGCCAGCTGTGCCCACGGGAGCCTGCGTGCCCTCTGCCCGGGCACCTCCCGCCTAGGCTGAGCTCTGGCTGCTCCCTCCATCAGGTGCCCTGGAGGTGCCCTCAGCACCTGTGCTGCTGGTGTTGGCAGGCGGCCTGCGAGGCCTGTCTGTTGGAACATTCTAGACTCGACGTCTATTTCTCTAGGGCTGCCTAGACTGGGGACAGGCCCGGCACAGGCCCGCAGGGGGAGCAGGAATGCCAGGTCTCTGGGAGGCCTGGAGATCGGACCTGCCCGTGCAAGGAGAGGGGGCGGGCTCCCATGCTCCAGGCACTGGCTGGGCCGGTATAGGATGACCATTGTGTGCTGGGACATTAGGACTTGTGCCTGGATGGACAAGACAGGTGTGGCTCAGCCTGGCCAGTGTGGTTCAGTGGCTGAACATTGATCTATGAACCAGGAAGTGATGATCCGATTCTCTGTCAGGGCACATGGTGGGTTGCAGGCTTGAACCCCACTGGGAGTTGTGCAGGATGCAGCCCATCAATGATTCTCTCAACATTGATGTTTCTACCTCTCTCTGCCTCTCCTTTCCTCTCTGGAATCAATAATTTACACTAATTGAAGAGAAGGATGCAAATTGACCATACCTTCGTGATGCCCACCAGCCAATCAGGAGTGAGTATGTAAATTAACCCAACAAAAATGGGGGCCGGGTGGGACAGGGTCTTCTGGGCAGCGTGGGATGGTGGGGCAGAAAGGTGATGCTGCAGCCAGGGAAAGGAAGGCCCAATCTTTCACGAATCTTCGTGCTTCGGGCTTCTAGTAATAATAATAATAACGCATTAAAAACAGGTGGCTGAAACAGGAGGAGGCTGCCAGGTGACCCAGGGTTAACCTGGAGGCTGGCTAGGACTCGGGGGAGACTGGGCTGGGTTCTGGGGTGTCCTCTGTTCTGACCTGCCTCTTCCATTCCTGAGCCACCCTCTCTGGGCTCTGGAGCCCTCCCCTTTCTGCCCCATTGCTGCCCTCCCTGCCTCCTTCCCTCCTCAGGCCTCTTCTCTATCTGCAGGGCTGCCTTCTCTTTCTGCAAAACCAGGCCCCCGGGTCCCAACCTGTTGCTTAGGTCCACGGTGGTGGGGAGGGAGAGGGGAGCAGGCAAAGGAGGGGGAGAGGGTAGATGGGCAATAGAAACGAAGGGCAATAAGAACTGGCACCTACTCGGGTGTGGGAGGGAGGAGGGACCCCTTAGGGTGCTGCAGACCCTCGAACGAGGCTGGTGTGTGGGAGGGAGGCAGGGACAGAGGTGTGGAGGGAGCGGGGGCAGAACTGTGCTCCCCAAGTTGCCTTGCTTAGCTGCATAGCCATTTTAAGGCTCTGCTAGCCCCTCTGGGAATCAGACCTAGGCCCTTGGCCTCTCCGGCAATGTACCCCAAAGTTCTGATCTCAGGGCCAGACCAGGATTCTCAGGCCCTTAGAGCGGTGCCCTGGCCTCAGGGCCAACCCTCTCCATCTGCACATGGGGCTCTCCTGGTCCTAAGGACTACCTAGCCTCCTGGGTCTCCCTAGCTCCCTGGGGCCCCTGTCTGTAGCCCAGGCTGTGCTCTCTCTTTTTCTCTCTCTCTCCCTCTCTCCTCTCCCTCTCTCCTTTCTCTCCCTGTCTCCCTTTGTCCCTCTCTCTCTCTCTCCTCTCTCTCTCTCCCTCTCTCTCTCCAAGTAGGACTGTCACAGGTCTCCCTGTCTCTCTCCCTCTCTCCTCTCTCTCTCTCCCTCTCTCCCTCTCTCCCTTTGTCCCTCTCTCTCTCTCTCCTCTCTCTCTCTCCCTCTCTCTCTCCAAGTAGGACTGTCACAGGTCTTCTCAGCTTCCTGTCCGCACTCTATTGACAAGCACAGAATCTTCTAACCCAATCATAGGTGGACACCCCCCACCCCCCGCTGCCAACTTCCAGGGGAGGCCTGAGGCATTTTCCATCCTTCATTTCCTATTTGTGATATCAGGGCTCGTTTCTTTAAGGCTTTGTACCTCCGTTTCTTTCTTTTTTAAATATGTTTTTATTGATTCCAGAGAGAAAGGGAGAGGGAGAGATATAGAAACTTCCATGATGAGAGAGAGAATCATGGATTGGCTGCCTCCTGCACGCCCCCTACTGGGTACTAAGCCCGCAACCCAGGTCTGTGCCCTGATGGGAACCCAGCTGTGACCTGGTTCACAGGGCGACTCTCAACCACGGAGACACCAGCCGCTGTACCTCAGTTTCTTAAATGCAAAATGAAGGCCCCTGACCCCCACAGGACGGGTGTGGGGTCAGCCTGCCAAGTGCTGGCTAGGGCAGCAGGAGGCCCTGGCAGCGGATTGCCCTCCTCTCTCCCCTCCCCGAATCAGCTGGAGCGGCAGCTGCCCTCTGCCGGGACAGAGGCACACCGCCTTCACTCAAGGGCAGAGTCCGGAGTTTCTGATTAACTCAGACAGGTCTCCCTCCAGCAGCCCAGTGGGCGGGGCGGGGTGGGCAGGGGAGGCTGAGGCTTGCATGGCTCCCTGGGGGCCTGGCCCCAGAGCCTCTGAGGGAGGGTGAATTCCCAGGAGACAGAAAGGCCTTGGGTGGCCCTGGTTGGTGTGGCACGAGAACGGAAGGTCCTGGGTTGGAGGCCGGTCGAGGCAGGTGCCTCTGCTGCAGGCTCCGCCCAGCCCTGGTGGGGGTGCATGCAGGAGGCAACCAATCCACACACATGGATGTCTCCCTCCCTTCCACTCTCTGGTGAGGAGCAACAAGAGCAAACAGGAAGAGGTCTTGGCCTCCGCCTCCGCCTCCGCCTCCGCCCATCAGACCTGCCTTGTCCAGGAGCAAGGTCACCCTGGCTTTGGAGCCGGAGCCTTGGCACTCGGACAGGGAGCACCGGGTGGGGCTGGGGGAGGGAGCGTGCTGGTCCCTGAGCTCCCAGATGCTGTCAGTGTCCCGAAGGACAGTCTCCTTCAGGACTCAGAATTCCTCAGGGTCCCAGGGGTTATTCGTGACATTCCTGCCCCCACTCACCCCACTCAGAGGGTGAGCCAAACCCTGGGAAGGGCCACAGCTGCTGGTCTTCACCCCATGCACGGTCCTCTCAGACTGCCCCCTCCCCGCCCACGCCCTGCCCCTGCCGCCCCTGCCCCTGGCCACGGACAAACCCAGTCAGTCAGCACTTCCCAGCCTGTGAACAGACCAGGACGCAAAGCCAGGACTGGAAGGGGCCTGGACGCGGAGAAGCAGCCCTTTGTGCTGGCCAGGCTGGGGGGAGGACATTATTGGCATATTTAGCAAGATTTCTTTCTCCTAATGAGCCCAGAGGGGGATGGGGAGGGAGGGGGAGACAGAGGCCAGAGGCAGGGCTTGGGAAGAAAGGAGGAGGCGGGTGAGGCCTGGAGGGTCTGAGAGCAGACAGAGCCAAGTGCCTGGAGCTAGGAACTGAAAGGCGGCTCTTAGGGCAGATGGAACCAGATCACTGGATGGCATGGGGATAGAGGTGCTGACTTCCCTGCGGTCAGAAACACATGTTTACCTTTTTACTTATGTGTGTGTGTGTGTGTGTGTGTGTGTGTGTGTTTATTGATTTTGGAGAGGAAGGGAGAGAGAGAGAAAGAAACATCAATTATAAGAGAGAATCATGCATCGGCTGCCTCCTGCACGCACACCCTCTCCTGGGGATGGAGCCCACAACTCAGGCATGTGCTCTGACCGGGAATTGTACCTGTGACCTCCTGGTTCCTAGGTTGACACTCAGCCCCTGAGCCCTGCTGGCTGAGCCATGTTTAACTTCTGACTTCCCCAGGGCTTGACTACTAATAGCCTACTGTTGGTCAGAAACCGGGCTGACACATGAAAAGTCAGTTACCACACAGTATGCATGTTGTGAACCATGTGCTGTGTTCTGATAAAGGTGGGCCAGAGAGAGGAATGTGTGGCGAGAAAATCACAGGAAGAGAAAAGGCTGTGGGCCACCTCCTGCAGAGGGCCTGTGTTGGGTGGAGGGGCGGGTGAGAGGAAGATGCCGGGAGAGTTGTCTTCCAATTTTCATGTGGGAAAAACAAGACTCAGAGGGATGCTGGTGAGCCCCAGCTGATGTTGCTCAGTGGGTAGAGTGTCGGTCTCCAGACTGAGGGGTCGTGGGTTTGATTCCAGTCAGGTCACAGGCCTGGGTCACAGGCTTGATCCCCAGTGTGGGCGTGCAGGAGGCAGCCGATCAATGATTCTCCCTCATCACTGACGTTTCTGTCTCCCTCTCCTTCCTCTCTGAAGTTAATAAAATATATATTTAAACAACAACAACAAAAAACAAACCAAAAAATCAATAGTTAATTATTTCATAATTTACTTGAAAAAAAAAAAAAACTTACTGCCTGCCTACTGTGCCAGGCACGGAGTTGGGCCAGTGCCAGGAACACAACAATGACCACCTCGTCGCAACCATGCCTCGAAGCTTCCAGACAAGTGAGACCCCAGACCAGGCAGTGACCCTCAGAGGGCCTGGGTCTGTGCCCAGGTCTCCCTCCTGCTGCTGTTTGCAGAGCTCAGTGGCTGCCTGGTCCCAGGCCAGGAAGGAGGCCCTCGCTGCCTCACCCACAGGCTCCCAGCTTGTTTGGTCTCTGGCCTGGCCCCTGTAGGAGGGAGGGGATGGTGAGAAAGCTCCTCCAGGTCAGGGGAAGGTCTGTGCTTAGTGCTTGCCTCCCTGGGAGGTGGGGCCCCGGGGAGGGCAGGGTCATGAAGGCCTGGGCACCGGTCTCCTACCTGCTTGGTGCAGAGTGCCCCTTCACATCCTGGCCTCCTCCCTCCCCCCACTCTCCCGCCTCTGCCTCCTCCTGGTCTATCCCCTTCCCCATCTTTCCAGCCCCCTCCCTGAATGACTTTCCCTCCTCTTCCTTTCTTTCCTCTCCCCTTGGGTTTCTCCCACGGTTCCCACCCTTCCTCTTTCTCTTTTCCCCTCCTCCAGCTCCTCCAGCTCTTCCTCCTCCTCCTCCTCCTCCTCCTCCTCCTCCTCCTCCTCCTCCTCCAGCTCCCCCTCAGAACTCATTGCTTCCCAGGGAAGACCAGGATGTGAAAATGAGGCTGTGTCGCCATGGTGATGCTAATGCACTGAGCTCACAGGAAATTGTTCCAGTTACCCTCACAAGCTGGAGGGGGCCCCAGGAGGGCCCGGTGCCAGGAGGAAGGGAGCCTCAGGCCAGAAAACTGAGGGGGAAAAGAGCCCCATCTTCACTGGCTTCTCACATCCCCACTCGGTCCTGGGCCTCCCCGCAGCCTCAGACCCGAGAGGTCCCTGCAAGCACTGCTCCGGATGCCACCCACCGCCACCCCAGACAGGGATATGCCACCCACCGCCACCCCAGACAGGGATATGCCACCCACCGCCACCCCAGACAGGGATATGCCACCCACCGCCACCCCAGACAGGGATATGCCACCCACCGCCACCCCAGACAGGGATATGCCACCCACCGCCACCCCAGACAGGGATATGCCACCCACCGCCACCCCAGACAGGGATATGCCACCGCCACCCCAGACTGGGATATGCCACCCACCACCACCCCAGACTGGGATATGCCACCCACCGCCACCCCAGACAGGGATATGCCACCCACCGCCACCCCAGACAGGGATATGCCACCCACCGCCACCCCAGACAGGGATATGCCACCCACCGCCACCCCAGACAGGGATATGCCACCGCCACCCCAGACAGGGATATGCCACCGCCACCCCAGACAGGGATATGCCACCCACCGCCACCCCAGACAGGGATATGCCACCGCCACCCCAGACAGGGATATGCCACCCACCGCCACCCCAGACAGGGATATGCCACCGCCACCCCAGACAGGGATATGCCACCCACCGCCACCCCAGACAGGGATATGCCACCCACCGCCACCCCAGACAGGGATATGCCACCGCCACCCCAGACAGGGATATGCCACCCACCGCCACCCCAGACAGGGATATGCCACCGCCACCCCAGACAGGGATATGCCACCGCCACCCCAGACAGGGATATGCCACCCACCGCCACCCCAGACAGGGATATGCCACCGCCACCCCAGACAGGGATATGCCACCGCCACCCCAGACAGGGATATGCCACCCACCGCCACCCCAGACAGGGATATGCCACCCACCACCACCCCAGACAGGGATATGCCACCCACCGCCACCCCAGACAGGGATATGCCACCGCCACCCCAGACTGGGATATGCCACCCACCGCCACCCCAGACAGGGATATGCCACCCACCGCCACCCCAGACAGGGATATGCCACCGCCAGCCCAGCCCATATCTAATGTCATCTGCTGTTTATGTCTAATTTCTCAAGTTAAACCTAGTCTTCCTGTTGTACATAAAGATAAAAAACAGATCACTCACTCATGCACTCGTGCGTATACGAGCCCATAGTGCGTCCTGAGATGTTTAGGGGGGGCCTCTGTTTCAGATGGACTGAAAGGAGCCCTTGCATCTTGTTTTGCGTTTTGCTCTGTTGCTTTTTAAATTTTTATTTTATATTTTTATTGATTTCAGAGAGGAAGGGAGAGGAAGAGAGAGATAGAAACATCAATAATGAGAGAGAATCATTGATCAGCTGCCTCCTGCATGCCCCCTACTGGGAACTGAACCTTCAACTTAGGCATGTGCCTTTGACTGGAATTGAACCTGGGACCCTTCAGTTGGCAGGCCAACGCTCTATCCACTGAGCAACACCAGCCAGGGCTGAACCAGCTTTTAAAACATAGTCCAGTAAGGCTTGTTTGTAACTATACGGTAGGGAAAATGAGGCTCCCACAACCCCTCTGTTTAAGGATCTCAGAATATCTAAGTGTGTGACCAGTTCCCCGGGAAGCCCTGGAGGCCTGTGGCAGCCCAGAGCTCTCACCATTTCCACAGACCTTTCTCGGGGAGCAGGGGCCTTTCCAGCCGCTTCTGAAGCTGCTCCCAGCCCCCCCCCCCCGCGCCCCACTGGGGCTCACTCCTTCCCTGGGTCCTCTCAGCTCCACACTGTCTTCCTGAAGTGGCGGGGAGGGCTTTGGGCTGAGGCGGGACAGGAGGCGCTGGGAGGAGTGGGAGCAGAGGAGAGAGGGAGAGAGCGTCCCTCACATTTAGGAGGATCCAAACTCTCGTTAACGTCTGGGCGCCAATAAGAGCCAGCTATGCCCAAAGCCAGCCCGGAGCCTCGAGTCTTTGAAGCTGGGTGCTGCCACTCCATCCACACTTTACAGGAAGCAAGCTCGGGGCTTGCTCACGGCTCGCTGCGCTGTGTCCCTGCTCCCAGCAACACCTGCGAGCTGCCTGCAGCCGGGCATGCGGGCTTGTCCTCAGAGCGAAGGGCAGCTGCCCAGGAGGCGGCCGGTGGAGGAGGGCCTGCAGGCTGGGGGGTCAGAGCTGCTGGGAAGAAAGCAGAGGCGGGACTGGAAATGGGAAGGTGGACAGAGCTGAGAAGTGTGGCTAAGCCCCAGTTCACTTGCCTTCATTTAACCGGAAGAAATAGCATGTGGACAAATGCTAAGCTAGGAGCAGAGCAAGGAGAAAGTCCCCTGATTAAGGCCCCCAACCCCCAGCCCCCAGCCCTCAGCCCCCAGCCGGGGAGGCACTGTGCACCTAAGGGTCCCGGGTTCGATTCCAGTCAAGGGCACGTACCTTGGTTGCAGGCTCCTTCCTGGCCTGGACCCTGGTCAGGGCTGGTGCAGGAGGCAACCAATGGATGAGTTTCTCTCACACTATGTTTCTCTTTCCCTCTCTCTTCCACTCTCCCTAAAATCAATGGGAAAATATCCTCAGGTGAGGACAATCTGACAAACAAACCCAAAGACATGCTACACCAATTTCCCCTGAACTGCTGTCCTGAGCGCTGAGAGGGCCCAGCCCGGCCTCGGCCTCTGCTGGTGTTAACAGGGTGGATGCCCCTCACCCAGCGACCTCGTTCCCTCGCGGGGGCACGCAGGCTCTGTGGCAGCTGCAAGGGGAGCCTCGCTGTGCGTCTGTGCCGATGCAGCACAGCCGGGACCGAGCGCCAGCGGCTAGACACTGCGCATTCTTTTCTGGCCAAGATCGTCCACGGTGACGGGGCTGGAGCAGTGCGGCCAGCCTCGCCCTGTCCCCGCTCCGCCCCGGCGGGGAGGGAGCAGCAGGCAAGCAGCCCCAGGGTGCCTGGGGGATCCTCGGTGGGGCTCCGGGATGGGGGAGATAGGCTGTTCGTCTGTGGCCAAACGGTCCCTCTTCCTCCTGCCGTTTTCTCTTCGGCAGAGCAGCGCTGAGGGGAGACTGTGAGGATCCGGGGTGCAAGCCAGGTTCCCCTAAAGCAGAGCTCAGCCAGCCAGGAAAGGCAGGTGCTCACGGCTCTGCCCACCGCACGGCTCTGCACTTCTCGGCTCTGCCCACCCCACGGCTCTGCCCACCGCACGGCTCTGCCGACCCCACGGCTCTGCCCACCGCACGGCTCTGCCCACGTCTTGGCTCTGCCCACGTCTCGGCTCTGCCCACCGCACGGCTCTGCCCACTTCTTGGTTCTGCCCACGTCTCGGCTCTGCCTACGTCTCGGCTCTGTCCACCTCATGGCTCTGCCCACCGTTCAGCTCTGCCCACTTCACGGCTCTGTCCACCACATGGCTCTGCCCACCGCACGGCTGTGTCCACCGATTGGCACTACAGCCGCCATCCTCTGCTCAGTGGTTGAGCTGGCCCAGCCCCTGCAGCTAAGGTCCATCGTGTTGGCGGGGAGGCAGCTGCCGCAGAGGTGGCTGGGTCGTGAGCAGGTGCTGCTGCAGAGCTGGGAAGCAGGAGCCAGGTAGGCCGAGCGTGTGCAGGCCTCAGGCTCCCACGGGAGCGGTTAGCGTGGTTCATGGTGCGTGACCTGCAGTCAGCCAGGAGCAGGCGCTGCTGGTGGTTTGCAGGCTGAGGTGGTTCGCTGTGTGCCGCGGCTCCAGGCTTGCACGACATTTTAAAAGCTCTTTGAGCCCCACCAGAGGATGTGCGTATTGGTTTTAGAGAGAAAGAAACGGAGAGAGCGAGAGAAACGTTGAAACCAGAGATCAAACCTGCAGCCGAGGTGTGTGCTGAGCAGGAATTATACCGCAGCATTTGATGCGCAGGATGACGCTGAGCCATCGGGACAAGGTTTATCCCACATTAAAAACATTTTAAAGATATTTTCTTTTTCTTTTACTTATTTTTTAAATTGATTTCAGAGAAGAGGGAGAAAGAGAGATAGAAGCATCAATGATGAGAATCATTGATCGGCTGCCTCCTGCATACCCCACAGTGGGGATTGAGCAGCAACCTGGGCATGTGCCCTTGACCAGAATCGAACCCAGGACCCTTCAGTTCATGGGACAATGCTCTATCCACTGAGCCAAACCAGCTAGGGCAATTTTTTTTTATTTAATTTATTTAGGTGATATCTATAATAATCCTATATAATAAAGCGGTAATATACAAATTGACCATCACTCCAACACACAAGATGGCCAGCAGGGGAGGGCAGCTGGGGGTGACCAGGCCTTCAGGGGAGGGCAGTTGAGGGTGACCAGGCCTGCAAGTGAGGGCAGGTGGGGTGGACTAGGCCTGCAGGGGAGGGAAGTTAGGGGGTGACTGGGTTAGCAAAGGAGGGCAGTTGGGGGCGACCAGGCCTGCAGGGGAGGGGAGTTGGGGCTTCACAGGCTGGCAGGGAAGGGCAGTTAGGGGCAATCAGGCTGGCAGGGGAGCACTTAGATATCGATCAAGCTGGCATGGGAGTGGTTAGGGGATGATCAGGCTAGCAGGCAGAAGTGGTTAGGGGCAATCAGGAAGGCAGGCAGGTGAGTGGTTGAGAACCAGCAGTCCTGAATTGTGAGAGTGATGTCCAAC
Organism: Nyctalus aviator; assembly: GCA_036971965.1. NCBI lineage: Eukaryota > Metazoa > Chordata > Mammalia > Chiroptera > Vespertilionidae > Nyctalus > Nyctalus aviator. The sequence continues at coordinate 74,751,560 of CM072929.1, forward strand.
TGCTGGTTTAGGCCCAATTGGGCCTAACCAGGCAGTCAGACATCCCCTCGAGGGGTCCCAGATTGGAGAGGGTGCAGGCAGGGCGGAGGGACTCATTGCCCACTGGCCATGCACGAATTTCTTGCACCGGGTCTCTAGTAAAAGCACAATATGCTAATTAGACCAGAGGACCATTTGGGACCACACTGTGACACCCCCTAGCACCAGGCCAGCCAAGGCAGGTGTGATGTGATTGGTTGGGGGCCTAGCCATCGCCCCATGATCGCCCCACGGAGGGATGCCCAGGCCACTGACCAGCGGGAATTTCACGCATCGGCCTCTAGTTGGTTAATAATCTTATACAGGTTTCACACACACACTTCTAGGACACATGCTCTGTGTATTGTATTGTGTGTTTACCCCCAAGGTCAAGTCTCCTGCCACCATGTATGCACCCACCTTGCTGTGGTTCAGCAGCGAGAGCAAAGAGGAGGTTCCCGCTGTGAGCGGGCACATCCTCTGACTCCCGGGCCCGTGTGTCTGCCCGTGGAAGGGACACTGTCCTGGGGCAGGAGGGCGCGAAGTTCATGCAAGAGCAGGCCTTCCTTTTCCCGCTGCAGGCACCGGCTTCCCTCTGGCACCTGGGACCTAGGGTTCCCTGGCAGAGGGAGACCCGCCCACCCACCATAGCCTGCTGGTCAGTGGCCTGGGCATCCTCTGTGGGGTGATCATGGGGCGATGGCCAGGCCCCCAACCAATCACATCACACCTGCCTTGGCTGGCCTGGTGCCAGGGGGTGTCACAGTGTGGTCCCAAATGGTCCTCTGGTCTAATTAGCATATTGTGCTTTTACTAGAGGCCCGGTGCACGAAATTCATGCATGGGCGGGCGGGGGCAGTGTGTCACTCAGGTGCAGCTGGTGCAGCTCAACCCCCAGTGTGGAGAGGAGAGGCTCCTCCTGTGGGGAACCAGGCCGCCTGCTGTGCACGGCCGCCCGGAGCGTGGTTCTGCAGGTGGCTCGGCCGAATCACAGCCCCACGTCTTCCTGACTCCCCTCTCCTGAGGTCTGCACACACCTCTGGCCTCGATGGCTCTTCTCCTCCATCCCTGGCTCCCTGTCTGCCCACTCTCTCCCTTCTCATTTCCTTTTGAAAGTATATTTTTATTGATTTCAGAGAGGAAGGGAGAGGGAGAGAGAGATAGAAACATTTGGGATGAGAGAGAATCGATGATAGGCTGCCTCCTGCATGCCCACACGGGGATCGAGCCCACAGCCCTGCCTGTGCCCTGACCTGGAATAGAACCCTGACCTCCTGGTTCTTAGGTCGATGCTCAGCCCCTGAGCCACGTGGCTGGGCTTCCTTTTTTTTTTTTTTTAGCAAGCATAGAAAGTTATTTGAACCAACATTTCCACCATCATGAACATTACTTTCAGAGAACCCAGATGGCAGCATAAGGTATACACCTGTACATGCTGCCACTGACAACCACACCAAAAGTACAACTAAAGACAAAACTACTATCACCCAGAACCACAGGAAAGCTGGCCGAGTAAAAGTTCTACAACTAGAAGGAAAGAAAAAAGCACATTGAGACTGGTAGGAGGTGCAAAGCCACAGAAAAGCAGAGGTACAGAGGTGTGCAAGTCGAGCTGGCAACTGGGTGAGCTGTTTTTTTTTTCAATTTCAAGGGAGGTACAAGCTCCTTACCGCTCTGAACTCCAGTTTTTGGCAAGACTCTGGGGTAGAAGCTGGACTGTCTGTCATCGGGTGGGAAAGTGAGGGTGGCTTTCTCACAGAGGTGTGCGCAGGAATCATTATTTACTGGGCTGGGGTATTAGATACAGAGACATAGAGACACAGGGATGGCTGACTGGCAGCCATCGCTGTTTGCCATGCCCTAGCCTAGTGATTCCCTGAGACCCCACCTGCCCAATTTATAAACCCCCAAACTGTGCGCAGTGGCTTTTGCATATGAATGGCCTGCACTTTTGCAGATTAACCTAACTAACTGCAGCTGGGTCAGAAGCTCCAAAACTTCCAAACCCCAAACAAAGAGGAGAAATATGCAGATCTTGCTGTAGTTCCTGCTGGGTGGCCTCAGGCAGTAGCTGACTTGCACCTCCTTGGAGATACAGGACCAGTGTATCTAATGGTCAGTGTGAGACAAAACCAGATTTCAACTCCTCACATCCATAGCGACACACACAAGAGGAAGACTCAGTGAGCACCAAAGCCCCACTGAAATAAGACCTGCCCCATAAAGGTGTCTCCAGCATAGCAGTTCTTCCATTATAGACACAGCTGAGCCTCACAGATAATTGGCCTGGAGGTCAATTCCTCCCAGTGTACCAACAGCAATCAAGGCTTTGTTAACGAAAAAAAAAAAAAAACATTGAAACCTGTAAAGAATTTTTTAAAGAGTTTACTTGAGCCTTACTGTCAACAACTGCCGGGAAGCATTACCTCAAAGGATTGAAATAATGCTCTGAAGAATGGCAGGTTACATTTCTTTATTTATACACTGAAATCAAAGGAGGGACATAGGTGGGTTACATGAAATTCATTGGAGATGGAGTAAGGAGGCGGGAGAAAGCAAAGCAGTGGTAAACTCCTGGGATTGGATAAAAAGTAAAATGATGGAGGTGTACTCAGGTGAGTGCAGGAACAATTAACATGATAAAGAAGGAATTTGAGGCATCTGTCCTGGTGCCCACCACATTTGGTTGTGCCCCAGGGGCTCCGGAAAAAGGGAAGTTACAAGTTACCCAGACATCTCACAGATATGTTATCTTAGAGGCAAAAAGGCAAACGGGCTCAGTAAAAAGATCAAAGTTGATCTTTGTCTGGGAGAATATCTGGGACATGACTACCTACTATAACCTGTTAGATATTTAATTTTCAAACTATCTTTTGTGGTTATCTTAGGTCTCTGGGTTTGCAAGACTGCCACTCAGGCCTTCCCTGAGCTTGTCAGGTTAGCATGTGGCTTTTTTCTTTCACAGCTTAATTACAACAAGACTTTGTACTCAGCCCACAAACAGGTGTACCAAGAGCGTCCACCTCAGGTGATTGGGGAGGCTGAGGTACTGGCCCCTATAGGTCACCTACCACACAAAGCCACTCTGTCAACACAGGGAAGCAGCCAAACTGCGGAGACAAAGAAACAGGTCACAAATGAAAGAAATGGAGGAAAGCAAACTACTGGATATAGAGTTCAAAACCACAGTTATAAGGTTACTCAAGAATCTTTCAGAAACATCCTAGGAACTTAGTGAGACCTTCAAGGGTCTTAATGAGAATGTCCAAAAAAAGTAAAAGGATGTCCAAAAAAAGCATACATGAAATAAAGAATATACAGAAATTCAACAGTAGACTAGAGGACCCCAAGAATCAAACCAAAGATCTGAAATATGAGGAAGCAAAAAAGACCAACCAGAAAAACAAAAGAAAAAAGAATTAAAAATATGAAGATAGTGTAGGGAGTCTCTGGGACTACTTCAAGCGTACCAAAATCTGAATTATGGGGGTTCCAGAAGAAGAGAGAGAGCAAAATATTGAAAACCTATTAGAATAAATAATGACAGAAAACTTTCCCTATCTGGTGAAAGAAATAGACTTACAAGTCCAGGAAGTGCAGAGAACCCCAAACAAAAGGAATCCAAAGAGGACCACACCAAGACACATCATAATTAAAATGCCAAGAGCAAAAGACAAAGAGAGAATATTAAAAGAAGCAAGAGAAAAACAGTTAGTTACCTACAAGGGAGTACTCATATGATTGTCAGCTTTTTCAACAGAAACTATGCAGGCCAGATTGGAGTGGTAAAAAAATATTCAAAGTGATGAATAGCAAGAACCTACAACCAAGATTACTCTAACCAGCAAAGCTATCATTAAGAATTGAAGGTCAGATAAAGAGCTTCACAGACAAGAAAAAGCTAAAGGAGTTCATCACCACCAAACCAGTATTATATGAAATGCTGAAAGGTATTCTTTAAGAGGAAGAAGAAAAAAGTAAAGATAAAAATTATGAACAACAAATACATATCTATCAGCAAGTGAATCTAAAAATCAAGAAAATAGCCGAAACTGGTTTGGCTCAGTGGATAGAGTGTCGGTCTGCAGACTGAAAGGTCCCAGGTTTGATTCCGGTCAAGGGCATGTACATTGGTTGCAGGCACATCCCCAGTAGGGTGTGTGCAGGAGGCAGCTCGTCGATGTTTCTCTCTCATCGATGTTTCTAGCTCTCTATCCCTCTCCCTTCCTCTCTGTGGAAAATCAATAAAATATATTTTAAAAAATAAATTAAAAAATAAAACTCAAGTGAGTTAAAAATCTGAATAACAGAATAAACTGGTGAATATAATAGAATCAAAGGCATAGAAAGGGAGTGGACTGACAATTCTTGGAGGCAAATGGGTGTGGGTGTGCAGGAAGAGACTGAACAAAAATTGTACACCTATGGATGAGGACAGGGGGGCAGGTAAGGGCATGGGGCAAGGGTGGGAATTGGGTGGAGGGGGAAGCTATAGGGGGGAAAGAGGAACAACTGTAATAATATGAACAATAAAGATTTATTTTAAAAAAGAAAAGGAAATCACTCTCCAATGCTGATCCACTCGCAGCTGCTGGAAGTGAGGGGACATATGTTCTCACTGGTCTGCCTGCTTCTGCTACACGCCACACACCAGTTTGGATGCTGAAGACAAAGAGCATTCCTGGCCCAGGGGGAGAGGGCAGGCTGGTCCCCCCAGTGTGAGGGGTTGGGGGGCGCCTGGTGTGGGGCTGCCCAGCCAATGAGGGGGAGGGAGGGCCGGACCTGCAGGCCTGCTCTGGGCCCAGGAGCTGCCGCTGGCGGTGGGACAGGCCCGGAGCGTTTTGTGAAGGAGGGAAATGTAAGTGCTGCTGCTCGGCATGCAAGCACCGACCTGACAGAACCACGCGGGGAACACGCAGGGAATCACGCGGGCCGGGGTTTCCCCCGCTGAGACTCGGAGAAGAGAGGGAAGAAGGAGCTGGGCAGCAGCCCGGGACTGACCGCGGGGCGGCTCTGCCTTGGCGGCTCCGTGCAGGGGTCTGCTGCGGGGGCTGTGCCCTGGCCCCTCCGTGCGGGGGCTGTGCCCTGGCCCCTCCGTGCGGGGGCTGTGCCCTGGCCCCTCCGTGCGGGGGCTGTGCCCTGGCCCCTCCGTGCGGGGGCTGTGCCCTGGCCCCTCCGTGCGGGGGCTGTGCCCTGGCCGCTGCCGGGCTGTGCACACCGGAGCCTTTTGAGGAACCAGCGTTCCGTTCCCTAGGGCATATCCAGCAGGTGTCAGCCCAGACCTGGCCCGACCTCAGAGGGCCGCCTCCCTGAGGAAGGGCTCCATGCTCCCTGGGAGGAGCTGCCTGGGGGAAAGGAGGGGGAGATGCCTTGCTTCTACCTGTGACCTGTGACCCATGAGTGCGGGTTCGGAATCTCCGAGGACAGGGCGGGCCAAGTGGGTACTTTCTGAATGGATGCCAAACCCGGGCCCAGGAGACCTGCCCCTGTGGCTGCTCTGGCGTGGGCTGGGGATGTGAGCGACTCTGGGCCTGGCCTGGGGCCTGGGGCTGTCACCCTGGAGCCGTGGTCAGCCTGGGTCTCCCTCTGCTAGGGCTGCCCTCGTCCATCTGCCCCGTGTGCACACCTCTCGTGGGGTTCGCAGCTCTCTGGGCACAAGGGGCTCCTCCCGCGTGGACCCATAGTGGACCCCATGCTCTGTGGGAGGCAGTGCTCCCCCCAAGTCTGTCTTTAGGCAATTATCCTGAGTTTCATCTTTTTTAAAAGATACCATATTTTCTGGCGTATAAGACGACTTTTGAAACAAAAAAAAAAGCCTGCTCAGATTGGCCAGAGTCAGAGAGGCGGTCTATTAAAAAAAGAACTGGTGTTGCCTCAGAAGTGGGGGGTAGTCTTATACAGAGAATATAGGCCTAAACCTATGTCTTAACTGTAAAATTAGGGGGTCATCTTATACACCGGTATTTTATTTTGTTTTGTTTTATTGATTTCAGAGAGGAAGGGAGAAGGAGAGAGAGACATCAATGATGAGAGAGAATCATTGATTGGCTGCCTCCCATACGCCCCCACTGGGGATCAGCCTGAACCCCAGGCCTGTGTCCTGACCAGGAATTGAACCCGTGACCTCCTGGTTCAGTGGTCGATGCTCAAACCCTGAGCCACACCAGCCGGATCTGAGCTTCATCTTAAGAGTAACTGCCTTCCTCTTGCTTTCACCAGAAGCAGGAGACAGTTGTGCGTTTTGTGGCCACAACGGATGTGAAAATGCAAAACACGATGCCCAGCAGCCACTAGCAGCGCCATGCCCTGCGGAGGACAGGCTTGCCCTCGCCCTGTGCCCTGCGAGCGCGCCCAGCCCACAGAGCACCATGCCGGCGCCAGAGGGAGACCACGTGCAGAGTGCAGGCTCACTCAGAGCGCCTGTCCGCGCCCTGGTGAAGCCACCACCCTGTGGGAGCCAAACCCCGGCTGCAGCAGGAGGAGCACAAACCTCAGGGTACAGACGGGAAGTGCTCTGAAAGTGCTGTTTGTTATTCTCCCTCGAGGAGATTTTCCCATGGATTTTTAGGAAGAATGGAAGGGAGAGGGACAGACAGAGAAGCATGGATGTGAGAGACACAGTGACTGACTGCCTTCTGCATGTGCCCCGCCCAGGGCCATGTTCTGTAGGAAACCCTGTGGGGCGGAGGCTGCAAGCAAGGTCCGTGCCCTTGACCAGGTCGGCCCCGGAGCCCTCTGTCTGCAGGCCCTCGCTCCATCCTGAGCCCTCAGCCAGTGCTGTTGCTATAATTCCACAGCAGCCACACATACTGTGGGCTTGGTGAGTGCTGACAGGCTATCTGCTCCTTCCTGTCAGGCTGGGAGGTGAGGAGAAGGGGTTGCCATGCCATGCCCACCCAGGGGATCTGCGCTGGGGCACTCTGCGCCAGGCTGGTGAGGAAGCTGCTGCAGGCAGCAGGTGCCTCCGCCTCCCGGGCCTCCCTTGGAGGGGCCCAGCTCAGGCCTGGCTCTCCCACAGAAAGCGCTGGTGTGGCAGCACCGGGCAGCCTCGCACGCCCTCACACCGTGGCCTGGGCGAAGCCTCCCCGCCCCCCTGCTCCTGACTCGAGGAAGGCTGAGCTGCCACGTCCATCCATCACAGCTTCCTTCCAGGAGGGGAGGTAGGCCCCAGAAGCATCTTCAAATCAGCAAAGCCAGCCGAGACCGGTTTGGCCCAGTGGATAGAGCATTGGCCTGCAGACTGAAAGGTCCCAGATTCGATTCCGGTCAAGGGCATGTACCGTGGTTGCGGGCACATCCCCGGTAGGGGGTGTGCAAGAGGCAGCTAATCAATGATTCTCTCTCATCGATGTTTCTAACTATCCCTCTCTCTTCCTCTCTGTAAAATATCAATAAAATATATTTTTTTAAAAAATCAGCAAAGCCAGCATGGCTCAGTGGTTGAGCACTGACCAGGAAATCAAGGTTCCCAGTCAGGGCACGTGCCCCGGTTGAGGGAGCGTGCAGGAGGCAGCCAGATGGTTGTTCTACCTCTTTCCCTCTCCTTTCCTCTCTGAAATAAATACAAATATATGTATTTTTTAAATCAATAAAAACATAATTTTTAAAAAGAATGCAAATTCTCAGGTCCTGCCTCAGACCCGCTGAACAGAAGGCTGGGTGGGACGTCCGCCCTCAGTCTCCTCAGCCTGGCCGCCCGGCCGTCCTCAGAGCAGGCCAGCCCCCAGCCCGCCACCGGGTCTGAAGGGCAAGAGGGTTGCTGCCTCCGGGCAGTGTCCTGGGTTCCTGAGTCAGCGGAGAGGGGAGCTGGCCCCCTGGGAAGGTGCGGCACAGAGCTATGGGTTACGGGGCCCTGAAGGCCTCGAGGTCCACACGCCCCAGGCCCCACGATGGCGGAGGGCGGGCCTCCTCCTGCGGGAAGCACCGTCCCGGAAGCAGCCTCCCACAGGCCTCACTCCCCACGCCCACAGCCCTGGGGAGGCGCTCAGGCCTGCAGCTCTCCTACCGGGGGTGGTGGAGCCCAGACTCAGGGAGAAGGGAGCTGAGCATCGGGATCAGAGGTTTGCTCAGTCACCGACAACACCACGGGCGCCAGACCTGGAGCACCTGCACCGCGGCGGAGGGGACATTCCCTCTGGAGGAGGCCCCCACAGGAGCGCTCTCTCTGGAGCCCACAGCTTGGAAGCAGGGAGCACAGTGTGACACACAGCGATTTCTTCCCCGAAAACCTCCTCCCAGCCAAAGCCGGCAGCTCCTCCGGGACAGCCAGAGCGGAGTGTGCCAGAGCTGCCGGGACCAGCACTCTGCCCCCGCGAGGCAAAGGGTCTGGGAGGGTCTTAGGCTGAGCCCTGCACTTCAGGAGGCCGAGGGCCTGCTCAGGGCCCCTTCCTGGCCTGCAGCCCCCCACGTCCAGCCCCGCGTGGGCTCCAGAGGCCACGTCTCCTCCAGTGACGGCTTTTCCTCTGCTTCTGGGCTTCTCCCTGGACAAACGCCCTTCCCTGGATTTACAGCCGCCTCGGCCTGGACTCCATGTCACTTTAATGAGAGTTACAGCTGCTGCATTCCAACCCGCTCCGCCTCGCCTGGCCTCCGCCTGCCTCCAAGCCCAGCAGGCCCCGGCTGGGAGGGCCAGAGGGTGGAAGGGCAGTCTCCTCCGTGTGGGGCAGCTGGCCCAGCTCTGCTCGGGGGCTTCAGACCTGGGGGCCCTGAGGGCGATGAGAACAGGTGACAGCAATCTTCAGGGGCCGGGGAGCTGGGAGCCGGGGACCCCTCTCCCGGCCCTGCTCCCGCCCGCCCTGTGAGACCAAAGTCCGGAGCAGGAGGGCCCAGGGCGGAGGGCGAGGCGCTCACAGACGCCTGCCATTCCCTATTGAATCCAGATGTCTGTGTGGGGGGCGGGGAGGACGGCACTAGAGCCTGCCTGCGGGGAAGGGGAGGGAAAACTGAGTGGCTCTGAACTCATTGCTGGGTTCACTGGGTGCCTCTGACAGTAAAACTCACCTCTCCTGACTACAGGGAGGCGCTGCCAGGCTCGCCTCCTACAGAAGCTGCTCCGAGCACCGCCTCTCACCTCCACCAGGCTCCAGGCTGCATGCTGGGACCGAGCTGCCCTGACCAGAGAGGCCACAGCATGGGCGGCAGGGACGCAGGCCTGCACTGCATCCTTCATCGCCTGAAGAGCAGGGCGAGTGCACCCACTGTACAGACAAGGAGCGGAGGCTCTGATTCTTTAAAAAAAAAAAAAAAAATATATATATATATATATATATATATATATATATATATATATATTATTGATTTTAGAGCAGAAGGGAGAGGGAGAGAGAGAAACATCCATGATGAGAATCATTGATCAGCTGCCTTCTGCTCACCCCCACTGGGGATTGAGCCTGCATCTCGGGCATGTGTCCTGGCCGGGAATGGGATGTGACCTCCTGGTTCAAAGGTCAGTGCTCAACACTGAGCCACCCAGCCGGGCTAGGCCCTGACTCTTAAAGGGTCAGTCCCGAGTCCAAGGCCTCAGGCTGGAAAGTGGCCCCAGGCTTGGGGCTGCCCATGCTATGCTTCCCATGTGGAGCGAGGACACTCATTTCTCTTTAAACAAGAGGGCCATGTGGGGGAGGCCTGAGGGGACCATTGTTCTCAGAGATGCCGCGCAGTCACCCAAAGAAAGACTCCGGGCCAGGCCTCAGCCACACGTGGACAACACCCCAGCCAGCTCCCCTCCCCGGTGCCCTGGGGGGGGGGGGGGACGGCTCCTGCCCGCAGTGGAGAGGGACCAGGCTGTCTGGGAGGACACGGGTGCAGGTTCTCCCGGGGCTGTTGCCCCGCCCCTGCCCTGTGCTGCCTTGCTGTAGCCCCCACCTGCCCAGGAACAGGAAGTGCATGCCAGGTCCAGGCTGAGAGGGGGCCCATGTGGAATGAATACTTGTCTCTGGGGGAGGCCACGGCTAGGGGACGGGGGGGGGGGGGTTGGGGGAGTGAGTGCAGAGGCTCTGGGGAGCAGGGTAGGAGCTCACGCTGTGGAGACAGGTGGTCGGAGGTGGCCCAGCTCTGCTATCTCGCTGGTGTCCTTGGCCTTGGGTAGACCTGGCCTCACGGTGCCTCCCGGTGAAGGGGGAGGCAGATCTCTCTCCTGGAGGCCGTGCAGTTGGTCGCTGCTTGTTACACTCCACTTCCCGGTCCCTGCTGCCTCTGGCCCCAGCCTCCCGGTGCTCATTGTGGGTGGAGAGACCCTTTGTCCCCCAGGTCTCCCAACCTGCATTCCAGAGCTCCCAGGACCCTACAGGTGTGAGCAGCAAGGCCTGGAGACCCGGGTGCGGAGAGGGTGGCTGACCAGGCTTGGTTCTCTCAGGTCTTCGCCCGCAGGCAGCACGGAGCAGGCAGCCTGCAGCCTGCTACAGGGCCTTTGAGCTGCGGTTACACTTTGCCCCAGACTCACCCCAGAGCAGCTGGGTGGGTGGCTGGGCAGGCAGCCCCTCCCCTGCTTGTCCCTCACAGGCAGGGGAGAGGGAGGGATGGGGTGCAATCTCCTACAAAAGGAAGGGCAGCCAATGTGGAGGACAGCCCTCAATTCATTGCCTGCGTCCAGGTGCCTGTGTGGAGGGCATAGCCCAGGCCCTGCCTGAGCAGGTGAGGCCCCGGGCCTGTGCTTGTCCCACACACCCAGGGGTTAGTGAGGCTGGTCGTAGGACCACATTCTGAAGAACCCGGTCTGGCTTTAGCCAGTGTGGCTCAGTGGATAGAGTGCCGGAGGACCAAAGGGTCCTCGGTTTGATTCCAGTCAAGGGCAGGTTCTTCAGTTGCAGGCTCCTCCCCAGCCTGGGCCCTGGTCAGGGCTCCTGTAGGAGGCAACCAATCGATGTGTCTCTCACATCCATGTTTCTCTCAGTCTTTCCCTCTCTCTTCCACTCTCTCTAAAATCAATGGAAAACACCCTCGGGTGAAGATTAAACAAACAAACACTGGTCAGACGTTTGCATGCCCACCATCACCTGTTTAGTGTGGGCAGGCACCGTGGGTGCATGATAAATGCTGATTATGGAACACACATGAGTGAGGGAGGGAGGGGAGTGTGCTGGAGCTCCGTGGTGTGGAGCGAGGGCCCCTCCGCTGGGAGCCTCCCCGGAGAGCGGGCCTTCCCCTCCAGGTCGCTGTGTGCAGCTGGGACGCTCCCACTGAGGCTGCCCGTTCCTGCCGAGGGCCTAAGGGAAGTCCCAGCCCACGGGAGAGACGCCCACAGAGTCCCCTCCTCCCAATCCGTGCAGAGAGGGCAGGACTCCTCAGGAGTCTATTTCCAGAAGTGCAGCCACACACCAAGGTTTGCCTGTGGGGTCAGAGCTCTGGATGCCGGCGCTCCCCAAGGCTAAGGATCCTCGGTCCTTGGTCCCGGCTGGGCTGTCCTTTCCTCTGAGTCACAGCGGAAACAGGCAATGAGGAGGACGGGAGGAGGCTGACCCAGGGGGAGGCCGACCCGGCAGAGGCAGCCAGGGTTCCCCCTTGGGGCAGAATTGAAGTCTGGGCTGGTTCCTGCTCCTGTAAGAAGTGAGGTGAGCCCCATCCAGGGGTCTGGTGCACACGTGGGAGCCAGGCAGCAGGCAACATCTGTCCTCCTGCAGGAGGGCAGCACATGGTCTGGGCCCCCTCGGCTTCTTAACCCTGACGCACTTGACCTGTCCCTCACTCCTGATTAGAGCTCAGTTGCACAGTCTTTCTTGATTGGCTAATTCAAGGAGAGGGGCTGGCCTTTGCCATTTCAAGAGGGCTGCCCCAGGAGCTGCAGGCCATGCGGCCAGTGTGGCGGCTGTCTAAACGGTTCTTTGGCAGGAAAGGTGACTTGTTCCTTCTCACATCCCCCTTTTCTTTACTTAAACTCTTCTCTTCAATCTCGGTTGATACCCTTGGTTTTCCTGCTCTGCAGTGTCCAGGAGGAAACTACTTTGCTGTTTGGTCAACGCGGTTCCAATTAGCCTTTGGGTAATTGCCCACACGTGGGATGAGAACCTGTCGGGAGCCGAAAAAGAATTAGTGACTACATCTTAAAAGACACCTCCATCTTAGACATTGTGTTTCTGACTTACCAGAACTCATGTGACAAGCTGAGGTTTGGCAGTTAACTAGAAACATTCTAAATGCCTAGCAGCATATCTGGCCATTGAGCAAGGCACACCTGTGTGATAACTCCCCCGCCCCGGAGGGTCTGCTGTATCCTCCCCTGCAGGCACATCCTGCTGATACACAACCTCCCCGCCCTGGAATGTCTCCGCGGCAACTTCCCCCTACACCCGTGTACTTATATTGTAGCTGCAACAAATAAAAATTGAGGCTTGATCAGAACCCTGTCTTGCCTCCGTTCTTTGCGTTCCTTGTTTGTTTCATTCTCTTAGGTGGTCCCTGCATGCCCCCGTTGTTGCCCCGCAGGCCGGGGCAAGGACCAATCCCTGCCCTCTGCCTTCACTGGGCAGCCTGAACCAACCCCCAGCCACATGCTCTGCCCCCCTCCACCCAGCTCTCCACTCAGCCCACCTGCACCCACCCACCCCTTCACCCTTCACCCACCCCTCCCCCCCATGCAGCTCATCTGCACCCACCCTCCACCTACCCCTCTGCTCAGTCCACCTGGGTCCAGCCAGCCCTCCCACTGCCCCTCACCCATCCTTCCACCCAACCCTCCCACTCACTCCACATCCACCGGCACCCACCTGCACCCACCCCCTCCACCCAGCTCTCCACCCAGCTCTCTCCCACCACTCCACCACCCACTCACTCCTCCATCCCCCTCTACCCAGCCCTCCACCCAGCCCTCTGCCCACACCCAAAAAGGCCTTGGATTTGCCCGGGTCCCATATGGCAACCTCAGCACAGAGTGGGACTTTCACATTCCCAGCTTTCAGGGGGAAGCAAAAGTTGTGTGAGTGTTTTTTAAATCCACTGGGACCGAGGCAGCATAGCTCAGTTGAGCATCGACCTATGAACCAGGGGGTCAGGGTTCAATTCCCAGTCAGGGCATGTGCCGGGGTCATGGGTTTGATCACAATCCTGGAAGTGAGTCAATGATTTCCTCTTATCATTGATGCTTCTATCTCTCTCCCTCTCCTTGCCTCTCTGAAATCAACAAAAACATTAACAATAGGAAGTGTCAGTCTGAGCAGTCATGCCCTTACACACGCCGCTCACACACGGTCCTTTGCTCTTAGGACCACCAGACGGAACAAAGCCCGTGTCCCTCTGCCCTCTTGGCTGCCACCCTCTTCACATTATTCTGACACCTTCCTCTCTGTACCAGCCACAGGCGGTTGGTGGTGTGTCTGGGTGCCCCAACTCAGTCTTTGCTGATCACTCCTGACCACCTCAGGTCGGCCTGGACACACCACCTACCGGGCTTCCTGGAGGAGGCAAGTCCCCTCTGAGTCTGTGTGGCTCCAGCTACAACAGCTATAATTTAAATACTTGTTTTGCACTTGTTTTTAATGCCTGCTCCTTTTGCTGCTGTGGGTTTCATTGTGGGATAAGACATTGTCACACCTGCATTGTCAGACTACTATAACAGCAGCAGCTAGCACAGTGTATGACCGACCAGGTGAGGGACGAATAAAGAATGAACGAATAGCCGAAACCAGTTTGGCTAAATGGATAGAGCGTCGGCGTGGGGACTGAAGGGTCCCGGGTTCGATTCCGATCAAGGGCATGTACCTTGGTTGCGGGCATATCCCCAGTGGGGGGTGTACAAGAGGTAGCTGATCGATGACTCTCTCTCATCGATGTTTCTAACTCTCTATCTCTCTCCCTTCCTGTCTGTACAAAATCAATAAAATATATTAAAAAAAGAAAAAGAATGAACGAATGAATGAAGAATGAATGAATGATGAGGGAGTGTCCAGGGAGGGCACAGGAGAGGCCTCTGGGAAGGAAAAGCCTTGAGAAGGAGACAGCCATGTTTAAAGCTGCAGCAAGAGCCACACACAGGCGGGATAAACTTGGGGAGAGATGCTTTGCCATTCCCATCATCCAGCCTTCGTTGCTCTTCGAGCACATATCCAGGCCGCCGCATCTACATCCCTCCGCCAGCATCTGACAAGGAGAGCGGCCCCACAAGCTGTCCCAGCTGCTCCTGCTGTCCCACTATCCAACCCTACCCTAACCCTAACCTAACCCTAACCCTAACCCCTAGCACTAATCCTACTCCAACCCCTAAACGTAACCCTAACCCTAACCCTACCTCCTAACCTCCAACCCTAACCCTAACCCTAAGTCCTAACCTTAACCATAACCCCTAAAACTAATCCTAACCCTAACCCAAAACCCTAACCTCTAATCGTACCCTAACCCCTAACCCTAATCCTAACCCTAACCCCAAATCCTAACCGTAACCCCTAACCCTAACACTAACCATAACCCCTAACCCCTAGTACTAGTCCTACTCCTATCCCTAACCCTAACCCTAACACCTAGCCCCTAACCTCTAGCCATAATCCTAAACCATAACACATGACCCTAACCACTAACATTAACACCTAACTTTAACACCTAACCCTAACCTCTAACCCTAACCCTAATCCCTAACACTAATGCCTAATCTTAATCCTATTCCCTAACCCTAACCATATCCTTTACCCTAACCCCTAAACTTAACCACAACCCTAACTGTAACCCCTAACCCTAACCCCTAACCCTAACCCTAACCCTAACCATAAGCCCTAACCCACTCCTAACCATAAAACTAATCCCTAACCTCTAACCCTAAGCCCTAAACTTAACCCTAACCCCTAACCCCAACTCTAACTGTAACCCCTAAACCTAACTCTATTATTACTTAACATTATTAACCCCTAACCCTAACCCCTAACCATAACCCTAACCTTAACCTAACCCTAATCCCTAACCCTAACCCTAACCATAACCCTTAACCCTAACCCATAACCATAACCCTAACCCCTAACCTTAACAATAACCATAACCCTTAACACTAAACCCTAATCCTACCCTTAACCCCTAATCCTAAACCTAACTCTAACCCTTACTGTAATTATGAACCCTAACCCTAACCCAAACCACTAGCACTAGTCCTACTCCTACATCTACCCTACCCCTAACCCTAACACCTAGCCCCAAACCTCTAACCCTAACCCTAACTATAAACTCTAACCCTAACCCTAACCACTAACCCTAACCCTAACCCTAATCGCTAGCACTAGTCCTACTGCTACCCTTAACCCTAACCATAACCATAACCCCTAACCTCTAACCATAATCCCTAATCCTAACCCTAATTATAACCACTACCACAAACCTCAAACCTTAACCCTAAACCCTAAACCCAATCTTAACTGTAACCCCTAACCCTAAACCCTGTCCTCTAATCCTAACCCTAACCGTAACCCCTAACCCTAAACCCTAACCCTAACCGTACCCCCGAACCTCTAATTCAAACCTTAACCCTAACTCCTAACCCATAACACTAACCCAAACCCTTAACACTAACCCCTAACCCTGACCATAACAGTAACCATTAACCCTAAACCCTAACTCTAATCCGAACCCCTAACCCCAACCATAACCATAACTCCTAACCCTAACCTCTGACCCCTAATCCTAACCCTAAAACTAACCCATAATCTTAAACCCTAACCCTAACCCTAACCCCTAACCCTAAACCTAACCCCTAAACCTAACCCTAACCCTAACCCTAACCCCTAATCATAAACCTAACCCCTAAACTTAACCCTGACCGTAACACCTAACCCTAACCCCTAACAATAACCCTAACCATAAACCCTTACACTAACACCTAACCCTAAACTTTATCCCGAATCCTAAACCTAACTCTAACCTCAAACCCTAACCCCTAACTATAACCCTAACCCCTAACCCTCACCCCAACCCTAAGCCGAAATCTAACACTTAACCCTAACCCTAATCCTAACCCCTAACCCTAATCCCTACACTAGCCCGACCTCTACCCCTAACTCTAACTCTTACCGTTAACCCTAACTCTAACCCAAATCCTTAACCCTAACCCTAAACGTAACCCCTATCAGATATAGGGGCCTATCTCGAACCCAAACCCTAACCCTAACACATAACCTTAAACCTAACCCCTAACCCTAAAGCCTAATCCTATCCCTATCCCCTAAAACTAACCATATACTATACCCTAAATGCAAACCTTAATCCCAACCCTAACTGTAACCCCAATACTAACCCTTAACTCTAACCCTAACACTAACCCTAACCCTAACCTTAACCCCAAACCCTAACCCCTAACCCTAATAATAACTGTACCCACTAACACTAACCACTAACCCTGACCCCTAATCCTAACACTAATCGTAACCCCTAACTCTAAAACAAAACCCTAACCCTAACCCCTAATCCTAACACTAACCTTAACCGGAAACCCTAACCCTAACCCTAACCC
This sequence comes from Nyctalus aviator, assembly GCA_036971965.1. Classification (NCBI taxonomy): domain Eukaryota; kingdom Metazoa; phylum Chordata; class Mammalia; order Chiroptera; family Vespertilionidae; genus Nyctalus; species Nyctalus aviator. Next base: position 74,767,995 of record CM072929.1, read on the forward strand.
CTTACCTTAACCCTAACCCCTAACCCTAACCATAAACCTAACCTTAACCCTAATCCTAACCTCTAACCCTACTCATAATCAATAATGCTAACCCTAACCCCAGACCAACACCCATAACCCTAACCCCTAAGCCTAAACCTAAGCTTAAACCTAACCCCTAATGCTAACATAACCTAAACCTAACACTAACACTAACCCCTAACCCTAAACCCAAACCCTACCCTATCACCTAACTCTAACCCTAACCCTAACCCCTAACCCTAACTCTAACCCCTAACCCTAACCCTAACCCTAACCCTAACTCCAAACCCTAACCCTAACCCTAACATCTAACCCTAACCCCAAACACTAACCCCTAACTTTACTGCTAATCACTAACCCTAACCCCAACCCAAACTCTAAAACTAACTGCTAACCCTAACCCCTAACCCTAACCCCTAGCCACAGTCATATCTCTACCTCTAATCCTAACCCTAACCCTAATCATTACCCCATCCTTAAATCTAACCCCTAATCCTAAAGCTAAGCGTAAACCCTAAGTCTAACATCCAACCCTAACCCTGACCCTAACTATACCACTAACCATAACCTCTAACCCTAACACTAATCACTAACACTAACCATAACTGTAATTTCTCCCATCCAAGTACTAACCAGGCCTGACCCTGCTTAGCTTCTGAGATCAGATGAGATCAGGCGCGTTCAGGGTGGTATGGCAGTAGACCATAACTGTAATTTCTAACCCTAAACGCTAACCTTAATGCCTAACCCAAACCCTAACCCCTAGAACTAATCCTACTCCGACCCCAAAATGTAACCCTAACCCTAACCATAACCCTAACACCTAACCTCTAACCCTAACCCTAACCCTAAGCCCTAACCATAACCATAACCCTTAAAACTAACTCTAACCCTAACCACTAACTCCTAACCCTAACCCCTAACCTTAACCTCTAGCCACAGCCCTATCTCTACATCTAACCATAACCCTAACCCTAACCCTTAATCCTAACCCTAACTCTGACCATAAGCCTAAAAATAACCCCTATCCCTAACCCTAACCCCTAACCCTGACCCTAACTGTACCACTAACCATAACCCATAACCCTAACACTAATCACTAACACCAACCCTAACCGTAACCTCTAACCCTAAACCCTAACCCCTAACCCTAACTGAAACCCGAAGCAATAATCCTACTCTGACCCCTAAATGTAACCCTAACCCTAACCCTACCTCCTAACCTCTAACCCTAACCCTAACTGTATTCTCTAACCCTAACCATAACCCCTAACCCTAACCATAAGCCCTAACCATAACCACTAAAACTAGTCCTAACCCTAACCCTAACTACTAACCCTAACCCCTAACCTTAACCCAAACCCATAACCCTAACCCTAACCCTAATCCTAACCTCTAACCCTACCCCTAAACCTACCCTTATTCAATAACGCTAACCTTAACCCCTGACCAATAGCCCTAACCCTAACCCCTAAGCCTAAACCTAACCTTAAACCTAACCCCTAACACTAACCCTAAACCTAACCCTAACACTAACTCCTAACCCTAACCCTAACCCTAACCCCTAACCCTACTGCTAATCCCTAACCCTAACCCCAACCCTAACTCTAAAACTAACTCCTAACCCTAACCCCTAACCCTAACCCCTAGCCACAGCCCTATCTCTACCTCTAACCCTAACCCTAACCATAACTCTTAACCCTAATCCCTAACCCTAACCCTAACCCTAGCCCTACCCCTAACCCTGACACTAACCCCTAACATTAACCCCTAACACTAAACCTAACCCTAACCCTAATCCCTAACCTTAACCCTAACCCCTAACCCTAACCCTAACCCTAATTCTAACCTCTAACCCTACACCTAACACTAACCTTAATCAATAATGCTAACCTTAACCCCTGACCAATACCCCTAACCCTAACACATAAGCCTAAACTTAACCTTAAACCTAACCCTAATGGTAATCCTAAACCTAACCCCAACACTAACCCCTAAACTTAACCCTAACCCTAACCCAAACCCTAACCCTATCACCTAACCCTAACCCTAACCCCTAACCCTAACCCTAACCCTAACCCCAAGCACTAATCCTACTCTGACCCCTAAACGTAACCCTAACCCTAACCCTAACCCTACTTCCTAACCTCTAACCCTAACTCTAACTCCTAACCCTGATTCTAACCATAACCCCTAACACTAACCCCTAAACCTAAACTTAATGCCTAACCCTAAACCTAACGATAACCCTAATCCTAACCCTAAACTCTAACCCTATCCCTAACCCTAACCATAATCGATAACGCTAATCCTAACCCCTGACCAATAGCCCTAACCCTAACCCCTAAGCCTAAACCTAACCTAACCCTAACCCCTAATGCTAAACCTAACCTGAACCCTAACACCTAACCCTAACCCTAAACCTAAAACCAAACCCTAAACCTAACACTAACCCTAACTCCGAACCCTAAACCTAACCCCTACCCCTGACCCTAACTGTACCACTAACCATAACCCCTAACCCTAACACTAATCACTAACACCAACCCTAACTGTAACCTCTAACCCTAACACACCTAACCCTAACTCAAACCCCTAGCACTAATCCTACTCCAACCCCTAAACGTAACCCTAACCCTAACCCTACCTCCTAACCTCCAACCCTAACCCTAGCCCTAAATCCTAACCCTAACTAAAAACCCCTAACTATAACCCTAACCGTAACCCCTAACCCTAACCCTAACCATTAACACTAACCCGAACCCCTAACCCTAATCTTAAACCCTAACACCAAATCGTATTCTCTAACCCTAACCTCTAACTCTAACACTAACCCCTAACCCTAACCGTAACCCCTAACACCTAACCCTAACCCTAACCCTAACACTAACCCTTAACTCTAACCTTAACCCTAACCCTAACTCCTTACACTAACCCTAACACCTAACCCTATTCCCTAAAACTAACCCTAACCTTAACTCCTAACCATAACCCTAACCCTAATACCTAACCCTAACCCTAACCCTAACCCTAACACCTAACCCTAACCCTAACACTAACACCTAACCCTAACACTATTTCTAACCCTAACCTCTAACCCTACCCCTAAGCCTAACCATAATCTATAACGCTAACCCTAACCCCTGACCAATACCCCTAACCCTAACCCCTAAGCCTAAACCTAACCTTAAACCTAACCCCTAACGCTAACCCTAACCCTAAACCTAACCCTAACACTAACCCCTAATCCTAACTCTAACCCCTAACCCTAATCATAACTCCTATCCCCAACTCTAACCCCTAATCCTAACCATAACTGTAGCCCCTAACCCTAACTCCGAACCCTAACCCTAACCCCTAACCCTGACCCTAACTGTACCACTAACCCTAACCCCTAACCCTGACCCTAACTGTACCACTAACCCTAAACCCTAACCCTAACACTAACCATAACCACTAACTCTAACCCTAACCCTTACCGTAACCCCTAACCCTAACCCCTAACCCTAACCCTAATCCTATTCCTAACCCATAACCCTAACCCTAACCCTAACCCTAACCCCTAACCCTAACCCTAACCCTTACCGTAACCCCTAACCCTAATCCCTAACCCTAACCCTAATTCTATTCCTAACCCATAACCCTAACCCTAACCCTAACCCTAACCCCTAACCCTAACCCAGCCCCTGCACCCACTCGCCCACCACACCCTCAGATGTCCTTGTCTGAACACTGGGCAGCGAAGAAACCAGAGCCTTGAGGCTGGCCTCGAGGGGCAGAGGAGAGTGCCCATCCCTAACCCCTTTCCCCTACCCCCAGCACCTCCACCTCAGCATTCCCATCCCCAGCATCCCCATCCCGAGCAACCCACCCCAGTACCCCCATCCCCATCCCCTCCACCCCAGCACCCCTATCCCCATCACTCCATTCCCATTACCCCAACCCCATCACCCCATCCCCATTCCCAGCACCCCCGTCCCCATCACCCCCATTCCCAGCACCCCCATCCCCATCACCCCAATCCCCAGCACCCCCATCCCCATCACCCCCATCTCCAGCACACCCATCCCCAGCACCCCCATCCCCATCACCCCCATCTCCAGCACACCCATCCCCATCACCCCCATCTCCAGCACACCCATCCCCATCACCCCCATCCCCATCCCCATCACCCCCATCTCCAGCACACCCATTCCCATTACCCCCATCCCCATCACCCCATCTCTAGCACACCCATCCCCATCACCCCCATCCCCATTCCCATAACCCCCATCTCCAGCACACCCATTCCCATCACCCCCATCTCCAGCACCCCCATTCCCATTACCCCCATCCCCATCACCCCCATCTGCATCACCCCCATCTCCAGCACCCCCATCCCCATCACCCCAATCCCCATCACCCCCATCTCCAGCACCCCCATGCCCATCACCCCCATCTCCAGCACCCCCATCCCCATCACCCTATCTCCAGCACCCCTAACCCCAGCACCCCCACCCTCATCACCTTATCATCCCCACCCCCATTACCCCTATCTCCAGCACCCCCACCCCCATCACCCCATCACCCCAATCCCCATCACCCCCATCCCCATCACCCCCATCCCCATCACCCCAATCCCCATCACCCCCATCCCCATCACCCCCATCCCCATCACCCCATCTCCATCACCCCTATCTCTAGCACCCCCATCTCCAGCAGCCCCATCCCCATCACCCCCATCACCCCCATCTCCAGCACCCACACCCCTATCACTCCCACCCCCTTTACCCCCATCTCCAGCAGCCCCATCTCCAGCACCCACACCCCTATCACTCCCACCCCCTTTACCCCCATCTCCAGCACTCCCATCCCCAGCACTCCAGGTCCTGGCACCCAGCAACTCTCTGCCACAAGTACAGTAGGCAGCCCATCTACAAGGGGCCATGACAGGACCATGCAGAACCCAAGCCAAATGCCAGCCACAAAAAAGAAATCGGAAAACATCTTCCCACGTGGAAAGGTGAGGTTCCCATTGCACCCACCAGCCTCCTAACAGTTCACTTCCCTTTGACTTCCAGGTGGCCTGCCATTGGGAGGCGGAGTGTCATCCCTCTTCCTGCAGCTCGCACACTAAGAACGAAAGGCAAAGGGGGTGCCTACCAAGGATTGGCTGCCCGCTTCCCATTTCAGAGGTTCTAGGCAGCATGAGACTAGTGATTAGTGTTAGGGTTAGGGGTTATGGTTAGTGGTACAGTTAGGGTCAGGGGTAGGGGTTAGGTTTAGGGTTCGGAGTTAGGGTTAGTGTTAGGTGATAGGGTTAGGGTTTGGTTTTAGGTTTAGGGTTAGGGTTAGGTGTTAGGGTTCAGGTTAGGTTAGAAGACCAGAGGAGAACAATGAGTGAGGGAGTGAGGGATGTGTGTGGAGGGTGGCCAGGGGAGGGGAGGGATGTGTGTAAGTTACACAAGGGTGTAATATTTGATACAATGGGAAAGGAGAAACAATATCCTTTGCACAAGGGTAATATGCAAATTCGTCAGGACACCCTCACAGTAACAACAAACAGCAGGATGCGTGGGGTGAGCAGGTCGGCAGGAGGGACAGTTGGGGGCAATCAGGTCAGTAGGCAAAGGTGGTTAGGGGAGATCAGGCAAGCAGGCAGGCAGGATCAGGCCTAAACCAGCAGTCAGACATCCCCCGAGGGGTCCCAGATTGGAGATGGTGCAGGCTGAGCTGAGGCCCCCCCCACACACACACACACACACAAAATTCGTGCACTGGGCCTCTAGTTAAGTAATAGTAGCTCCATTTATTGGGCCTTTCCTATATGCTGTAAAGTGTTTTGTATTCAATAGTTCATTTACTTTTCCAAACAACTCAGTGAGGGCAGCATCTATGTGCCCCTTTTACAGATGGAGATACAGGCCTACTGAGTCCCACAAGCTCTCGAGTGGTCAGGCTCCAGGATGCAGATCTGAGGCCCTTGCTGGGAAGCACGTGAATGGAAGGAACTGGTTTATGGCACAGAGGCTGCAGCCAGACACAAAGAGCCTCTGGCGGTGGGGCCTCTGGGCTGCAGTCGTGGTAACAGGTGTGGCGAGCGCTCCCTCTGAGGGTGCTCACATCACGGGGATGGATGCCTGTGTGCGGCCAGCTGAGGGGAGCATTGTGCTCTGAGGCCAGCCTCGCTGAGCACAGGATTGCCGGCAGGAAGCCGTTAGGGCTCAGAAGACAGCACAGGATGTGTGCCGTGTGGGCAGAGGAAAGCAGGGCTGCGGGCAGGCAGGTGCCTCCATGTTTAAAAGCGAAAGCCGGGGGCCTTGTGTCTTTGGTCCCTGCTGGCTCCCCTGCTTGTAGGGCACTGAACCTCTGTAAACCTCATTTCCCAGGCAGCGAGGAGAGGTGAGAACAGGACCTGCCCTGGAAGATTGCTATGAACACGTTTTTGTTTTTGTTTGTTTTTTTTGTGTGTGTGTGTTTTATATATATTTTTTATTGTGTGTGTGTTTTTTTTTGTTTGTTTTTTTTTTAGAGAGAAGAAGGGAGAGAAATAGAGAGCTAGAAACGTCGATGAGAGAGAAACATTGACGAGCTGCCTCTTCCAAACCCCCTACCGGGGATGTGCCCACAACCAATGTACATGCCCCTGACCAGAATCGAACCTGGGACCTTTCAGTCCGCAGACCGAGGTTCTATCACTGAGCCAAATCGGTTTTGGCTATGAACACGTTTTAAAAGATGATAGGTGTAAAGTGCAGGCACAGAACTTGAACACAATAAGGATGCAATGAGTGGGTGTAGCTATAACAATTGCTGGAGTTATTGCTGGAGTCAGGTGGGAGGCTCCCCGGAAACCCGTGTTCTGTTCTGAATTGTGGAGAGCTGATTGGGCACAAGCCACGGAAGGAGTAGGGACAGAGGTCGGTTCACACATTTCCTAATGCAGTTCAACCTGCCATTTAACTAAGACGCTGGTTATGGGGGAAGAGGTGGTAGACAGAGAGGAGGTGGAACGTTATCTCCAAACCCAGAATTTAAAGAGACAGAGACAGCGGAGGGACTGAAACAGGAACACAGGCACAGGGGCTCTCTGCTTCCTTCTTCTGGACCCACTGGGGGGAAGGGGAGGGACTTGGAACATGGCGGGCAGAGCTGATTGATGAAGGAAGGGGGACAGAACCGAAATCAGGGGAGTGAGGACAGGCCCCGGGAGGTGAGGCCCTGAGAAGTGTGGGGGATCGGCAGGGTTTTGGCACCGGGCACCGAGGACGCGGGCCCTTTGAGGCAGCCCTGTCCTGCCGGCTCGGGCCGGAGAAAAGACTGTTCTGTGCCGAATATGTTCTCTGTCCCTAACCCTCAGACAAGCACTAACACTAACTTCCAAAGCCTTATATCACGTATTACCGGGGATTTTGTTAAAAAACATATTTTCAGGGTTTTCCCCACGGAGTTTAATTGGCTAGATTTTGGGACCAGGTTTTTTGTTGTTGTTGTTTTTGTTTTTAATATATTTTTTCTTATTGATTTCAGAGAGAAAGGGAGAGGGAGAGAGAAACTTCAATGATGAGAGAGAATCATTGATTGGCTGCCTCCTGCATGCATCCCCTTTCCCCTCCCCCTCCCCCCAATTGGGGATGAGCCCACAACCCAGGCATGTGCTCTGATCAGGAATTGAACCGTGACCTCAAGGTGCATAGCGGGTGCTCAACCCCTGGGCCACATCTGCCGCCGGACCAGGTTTTAATAGGCATCCAGCGCATGGTGGGGAGGCAAGCTCAGAACACCCCAGCTAGACAAGCCGAGCCCCTCGTCTGTGTGGGAGAAGCCGAGTGCTAGCGAGAGGTGGTCTTGGCCTGACTCTGGGCCTGCTCCCGGTGCCGCCCAGCCCCCAGCAGCCTGCTGGCATCTCTGGAGCATTCAGGAGCCTGAGCGGGAGCCATGCGGGGATGAGGTTTAGGGCAGAGGGTGTTTACTTCTCTGCACTCAAGTTCTCAGAATAAAACATGGGGCACAGCCCTGGCTGGTGCGGCTCCGTGGGTAGAGCGTCAGCCGGCTGACGGAAGGGCCCGGGTTTTTTGGTTTGTTTTTTTTTTTAGGTTTTATTTTTTTAAATTTATTTTTTAAATCAATTTTTATTGTTCATATTATTACAAAGGTTCCTCATTTCTTCCCCCCTCCACCAGGTTCCCACCCCGCCCTCCGCCCCCTCCCCATCCCCCATTGTCCTCATCCATAGGTGCACAGTTTATGTTCAGTCTCTTCCTTCCTCCCTTTCCCCGATAGTAAATCCCTTTTCAGATAGTAAATCAGTTACTTAGCATTTTCTCATATCAATAATACCTCCACATGCCCAATGATACACTTCAGACAAAAGACATTTCCAAATAGGTCAACCAACCTCATCCAGGCCCCAACCAAGGCACTCACAGATCAACACCCCAGCGCTATACTAACTCAACACATCCAGATCTAAGCCTTCATCACTTGATTCAGCAGACCCTCAAGTTCCCGCAAGTTTCCAGCCATGTCTGAGAGGCAGCCTTGGGGCGGGGGCAGGCGAGGAGCGAGCTGTTCAGGGCCTGGCTGCTCCGGGCCTGCCCTCTGTTGCTCTGGTTCGTACCACAACCAGCTGCTCTGGGTCTGGCCACTGCCACTCCTGACCTGGTTGCTCTGGACTTGGCTGCTGCTGCTCCGGGCCTGGCCGCACCCGACCCGCCTGCTCTGGGCCCGGCCGCTCCCAGCCTGGTAGCTGCTGCTCCGGGCCTGGTAGCACCCGACCCGGCTGCTCCAGGCCTGGCCGCTCCCAGCCTGGCAGCCACTGCTCTGGCCTGGGTTTAATGGTGGTCAAGGGCACATGCCTGGGTTGCAGGCTTGATCCCTGGCCCTGGTGGGGCACGTGCAGGAGGCAGCCAATGAGTGATTCTCTCATCTTTGATGTTTCTCTCTCTCTCCCTTCCTCTCAGGAATCAATAAAAATTAAACCATTAAGAACTCGGGGCACAAGATAAACAGAAGAGATCCATGGAAGCAGGGACAAGAGTCCAGCAGCACCCGGGCTCCCCTGCCAGGATTGGCGAGCTCGGCCACGCCCGCCGCGCGGGCCGCGGGGCTGTCAGCGCCCAGCACCCCAGCACGGGGCGTTCTGGGGGCGCAGCCGCCTCCCAAGTCCCCTGCGGGCGGCCCTGTGTCCTGGGGCTGCGGAGGCCCTGAGGGTGGCCCCGGGGCTGTCCCCGGACAGGCTTTCCCCGTGTCCCACACCCCCAGGGAGGACGGCCGGACTGGAGCGGGGCGGGGGGAGCGGGCCCAGCCCCCGGACGCCCCCTGCGGGCGGGGCGGCGGCCCTGGGCTGAGGATCCGCTTTGTCGGGCCGCCCTGCGCCCAGCCGCCGTCCACGTGGCAGCACCGCCGGGCGGCGGGCGGGGCCGGGGCCTCCCACAGGCGGGCTCGCCGGCGCCGCGGGCCCTTTAAGGCGGGCGCGGCCTGGCGGGCGGCTGTCGGAGGAAGTGCGGGGCGGGCGGGGAGAGTGCCGCTGCTCCCGCCGCCTCCGCCCGACTCTCCGCCACCTTCGCGCCAAGCGGGCAGCGCGCCGCGGCCGGGCCGGGATGCGCCCGCCGGTGCTGCTGCTGCTGCCGGTGCTGCCGGCGCTGCTGGGGGCCGCGGGGGGCGCGGGGGGCGCGCGGGCCGAGCTGCGGGTGCGCGTGCGGCTGCCCGGCGGCCGGGTGGCGGAGGAGCGGCTGCAGGCGGACAGCGCGGGCGACAGCGTGGGCCTGGAGCTGCGGGAGCCCGACGGCGCCCTGGTCTCGCTCACCGCCGACTTCAGGAAGGTGAGCCCGCACGCCCGCCCCGGGGAGGGCGCCCTCGCCCCGTGCCCGGTGCCCAGCGCCCAGACCCCAAGCCCCCCGGCCCTCAAGTGCAGACCCTGTTCAAGTCCATCCCCGCATGGGGCCTGCGGGACAGCCCGGCTGCCGTGACTGCCAGTCTTCCTCCCTATCCCCGTCCTCCCCGCCCCCCCCTCCCGCCCCATCCCCATCCTATCCCCGTCCTATCCTCCTCTCCGTCCCCCTCCCCGTCCCCTCCTTTCCTCCTCCCCGCCCCCCTCCCCGCCGCCCTTCCGTCCCCCTCCCCGCCCCCCTCCCGACCTCCTCCACTCCTCCTCCCGTCCTCCTCCCCTCCTCCTCCCCCCCTCCTCACATCCTCTTCCCGTCCTCCTCCCCATCCTCCTTTCATCCCCCTCCCGTCCAACTCTCATCCTCCTCCAGTCCTCCTCCCAGTCCTCCTCCCGTCCTCCTCCCAGTCCTCCTCCCGTCATCCTCCCCTCCTCCTCCCAGTCCTCCTCCCGTCCTCCTCCCAGTCCTCCTACCGTCCTCCCAGTCCTCCTCCCGTCCTCCCAGTCCTCCTCCCGTCCTCCTCCCAGTCCTCCCCGTCATCCTCCCCTCCTCCTCCCGTCCTCCTCCCAGTCCTCCTCCCCTCCTCCTCCCGTCCTCCTCCCCGTCCTCCTCCGGCAGCAGAGTGGCCCCAGGCCCGGCGGCCCCCCGGGAGTCGCTCCCCTGGGCGAGAGGCGGAGGCGCGGGCAGCGCTGGGCCCTGCTTGGCAGGCCCAGGAGGGCTGCAACAGGCTGGCTGGGAGAGGCCGGGAGATGCCCCCTTTCCAGGCCCGAAGGGAGGGCTGGCCCCGGGCCTTGACCCTGCTTGTGGGCGGAGAGGAAAGACCAGCCTTTACTCAGGTATGCTGTGCAGGGGACAGGGGCGCCTGGCCCGGGGCAGGAAGGGCCTGAGAGCAGAGGCCTGAGGGTAATGGGTGACTAACGTGCTCCCCAAGAAGGGGAGTCCCGAAGGAAGAGGAGGGGGAGGGTAGCAACCCAGGGAGCCTCTGGTCGCCCACTCCCGGCCCCTCTCCTGATCACAGGAGGCCCTCGGTCCAGGCAGGGGACAGAGCAGCGGGCAGCCGGCCCGGGGAAGGTCAGGCTGCAGGACCCTGGCTGAGCCCTCTGTTCCGCCCTCGTGGAGTTTGGAGCGTGAGAAGGGGCAGAGTTGTGAGGCAGCCCGGGACTCTGCCAGGGACAGCCAGGGGCCAGGGACGAGACCCCGAGGGCAGCAGAGGCCGACCTGACGCTGGCCTGTCACCAGCATGTGACTTGGGGGTGGGCGGGAGGTCCCTGTGGCCTGTCTCACTCAGCAGGATGTGGGCCAGCGAGGCTGTCCTTCGGGGAGGGGAGCGATGCCTGTGTGTGGCCAGAGGGAAGCCATGGGGCAGACACCTCCTGCCCCCCTCATCCTGCTCCCCCTCACCCTGCTCCCCCTCCTCCTACCCCTCCTCCTGCCCCCTCCTGCCCCCCTCCTATGCCCCCCTCCTCCTGCTCCCCCTCCTCCTATCCCTCCTCCTGCTCCCCCTCCTCCTGCCCCCCTCACCCTGCTCCCCCTCCTCCTATCCCTCCTCCTGCTCCCCCTCTTCCTGCTCCCTTCCTCCTGCCCCCCCTCCTCCTGCTCCCCCTTCCTCCTATCCCTCCTCCTGTCCCCTCCTCCTGCTCCCCTCCTATACCCTCCTCCTCTAGCTCCCCTTCCTCCTGCTCCCTCCCCCTGCTCCCCCTCCTTCTGCTCCCGCCCCTCCTATCCCTCCTCCTGCCCCACTCCTCCTGCTCTCCCTCCTCCTGCCCCCCTCCTCTTATCCCCCTCCTGCCCCCCTCCTCCTGCCCCCCTCCTCCTGCCCCCCTCCTCCTGCTCCCCCACTGGAACTCCAGGGCGGAGTTATCAAGTGTCTTTTCCTAGAAAATCCAAACAGGGCTGGACCCTCAGGAAACAGACTCAACTTGCCCTTCCCACCTCCATGGTGCCTTTGCCGGAGTGAGCCTCGGGCCGCCCAGCCTGCCCTCCTGCCACTGCCCATGCCCGCCCCGTGGGCTGTGGCTGGCACCCGGGCCCTCCCCGAGGGGCTGTTCCACGGCCAGGCTGGCCGTGTGGCCTTGCTGCAGCCTGGAGCGCCCGCTCCGGGGCAGGAGAGGGGAGAGCTGGGGCGGGTGCGGGGCCGGCTCCGGGGAGGGATATCTGTGGCCCGCTGCAGCAGCTCACACTTCGCCATGTCTGCCATTCTTCTCAGGCTGGCCTCTGGCATCCAGGTTCTGCAGCCGGAAGGGAGCGGAGCTGAGGGAGCTCCAGGCTGTAGCAGCCACAGGCGGGCTGGGCAGTGCCAGCGCCCAGGGCCCCCACCGCTCCCAGGCTCCGCCCGTTCTCAGGCCTCCGAGCCTGCGGTGGGCGCCCAGGAAGTTCTGCCCAGAAGTAATTAATTTCCATTGTAGGAAAGAATGCCGGACATAGTGTTCCTTTTGCTCCCTGCGCCGAATCCCTCGGGCGTTGGGGAACCCGGTCTGCGGGAGGGCGCTTGCCCTTTGTCACCTCTGGGGAATGGCCCGACTGGAATGAGACAGGCTGAGGGCTGGGCGAGCCTTGGTCTCTCAGGCCTCGTGTACTCATCTGGAACGGGACAGCGCGGTGCGGCCCGCGGCCCCGGGAGAGGAAGCAGGAGCAGGCACAGTGCTCACGGTGTGCTGTGGTGCTCAGGAGAAGCCGTGGGCTGCCACAGTCGTGGCTCACACCGCATCAAGGCAGAACCAGCCTTGGTTTCATTGATCTTTTTGATTGTTTCTTTAGTCTCTATTTGTTTCTTTAGCCCTGGTCTTTATTATTCCTTTCTTCTACTCACTTTGTGCTTTGTTTGTTCTTCTTTTCCAAGTTCCTTAAGTGTAAAATTAGATTGTTTATTTCAGATTTTTCTTGTTTCTTGAAGTAGGCCTGTTACACTAAGAATTTCCCTCTTAGGACTGCTTTCTCTATGTTCCATAGTTTTTGAGTTGTTGTGTATTCATTTTCATTTGTTTCAAGATATTTTAATTTATTCCTTGATTTCATTGTTAACCCATTCCTTGTTCAGTAACATGTTGTTTAGCTTCCATGATGTGTTTTCAGTTTTTTTTCTTGGATTGATTTCTACTTTCATACCATATGGTCAGAGATGATGCTGGGCGCCTCTCACAAGCTGGTAGCCAAGGTGAGATTTTTAAAATATATTTTTATTGATCTCAAAGAGGAAGGAAGAGGGAGAGAGAGAGAGAAGCATCCATGATGAGAGAGGATCACATCCCACACCTGGGGTCAACCCCGCAACCTGGGCCTGTGCCCAGACCAGGAATCGAATCCTGACCTGGTTCATAGGTCGATGTTCAACCCCTGAGCCACGCCGGCCGGGCTAGCCCCGGTGGATTTCGATGTCAACGCCTCAGCATCTTTGCAGCTGAGACTGTCCCCCCTCCCCGCGGTAGCCTCCGGAGCGGCCACCCGTTTGGGTCACCCCTTCAGGCTCATGGATGCTGCGGGGCATGCTCTGTGCACCTTCCCCCTTCGCCAGCATGGTCTCTGCGCCCCACGCTCAGACTTGCAGGCGCACGGCAGGCCCCGAGTGCGGGCTGCAGGCATGTCGTGGGAGGTGCAGGCCAGGCCTTTGCCCAGCAGACGTGGTGGGCGTGATGGGAAGCGGGGTGCCCACAGGGTCTGCAGGCCGCTCCTCAGCTGCTGCTCAGGGACAGCACACTGCGCTCGCCCTGTAAGTTGAAGGTGTCTCTGTTGCTGCCCTCTGGGGTCTCAGTGACGGAGGGAGCAGGGAGTCTGGCTGGGAATCCTGATGAGAGGCAGCTCTGAGCCCCATCCTAGGAGCCTAGTCAGCAGGTGGTTGGGCCTGACTGGGTCAGGGCATTGTCCCCACAGGGTCAGGGGTCAGGGGCAGTGGTGACCTTGGGGATTTGGCTGACGGAGCCCTAGGCTGAGGGCGGGGTGGGGTGGAGGGGCAGTGGGCGCAGCCCTGTGACAAGAGCCCTGTCCCAGCCGGGCGCGCAGGGCATGCGCACCTCCTGATGGCGGGCATGCCCTGGGCAGTAGCCTGGGTGTGCTTGGCTGGCGCGGGGGACTCCGCAGGGCAGCCAGCGCCGCTGGGAGGCAGGTCCGTCATCAGCACTGGCCTGAGAATCCAAGCAGGAGTCAGTATTGAGGTTGGCTCCGCCTGGCCTCCTGATGGCCTCAGGATCGCCCCCTGGTGTGTGTGATGAGAAGGGGCTGGACAAGAAGCCGGGAGGGCGCTGGCGGTGGAGATCAGGGAGGACTTAGGGAGCAGGGGGCTGCTCCATGGGAACCCCAGGGGGCATCCTGTCCTTTAGTCCTCGGCTCCCTTGTGGTGGGGCTGGGCACAGCCAGGCCTCACCCCTCCAGGCGGGGCAGGGCGGAGGAGAGGCTGGCAGACACCAGCGGAAGGCTGCGGCGGGAGGGTGGGGGACAGACCTCAGAGAGGGGAGGGCAGGATCTGCTGGGCAGTCAGGGAGGGAGGCTGCGGTGACTGGCACAGTGACTGGAGGGAGGAAGGAGGAGGGAGGACTGGGCTGCATGCGCACTGAGCCACCAGAGCCGGGCAGGGTGCGGGAAGAGCCGCAGGGCAGGCCCTGCTCAGATGCTGAGCACCTGGGTGTGAGCATTTGCAAAGCAGCAGAGGTGTGAGGAAGACGTGGTACCAGGCCATCCCTCCATCCCTCCAAACCACCGTCCTTCCGTCCCTCCGACCCTTCCTCCGTCCCTCCATCTGTCCCTCCGTCCCTCCATCTGTCCCTCCCTCCCTCCATCTGTCCCTCCGTCCCTCCATCTGTCCCTCCATCCCTCCATCTGTCCCTCTGTCCCACCATCTGTCCCTCTGTCCCTCCATCTGTCCCTCCATCCTTCTGTCCCTCCGTCCTTCCCTCCCTCCATCTCTCCATCTGTCCCTCTGTCTGTCCCTTCGTCCCTCCGCGGAGGCAGCTTGCAGAAGATCTTAGCATGGCTGTGGTGGGTGTGGAAGGGCCAGCACTGGGTTGGGCAGGAGGGAGCAGGCGCTGTGTGCAGACCAAGTGCCAGGACGGAGGGCCCTCGCCTCGGTCCCAGCCTGCAGGCCTCGGCTGGCTGGCTGCTTCCAGACCAGAGCGGCCTGCTCTCGGGGCCCAGGGTGCCTCTCCCGGAAAACGGCTCCTGCTCTGGGCCGGGCCACGGGTCAGAGGTCAGCGGACCTCGCTCCCCTCCTCCTCCATCCCGAGGACGGTGCTGCTGGTTGTAGTCACCACCGAGGAGGGGACACAGGTGCTGAGTCTCGGAAACCCCGGTCACCGGGCCTCTGTTCGCGTGTACCCCCCTGTGACCCACCCAGCCCCGCAGGACGTGGGCCGGGCTCCGCGGCTCCTGCACCAGCCTCCCCCGCACGGGCCCCCACCCCACCTGGGGCCCACGCCTCCTCCTGGCGGCGCCTGGCGAGCAGCGGTGCCCACAGCCGTGGGAGCGGGCCCTTAGTCCCGTCCGGACCTGCTCCGAGCCTGCCGTGGGCTCTGCCCGCCTGCATCGGCCCGGGCGGCGCTTCCCGGGGAGGCTGGCGAGGCGGCCGGCGGCCTCTGAAGCAGGGCCGCTCCCTCCCTGTGCGGAGGGGAGGGCACCGAGCCCAGCAGTGGCCTGAGCGCCGGAGAGTCCGAGCTGCCCTTCCGGGAGCCAGGGGAGGTTCCCGAAGAGACGGGAGGGGCCCAGGCCGGGGTTCAGGAGGCTGAGGGCTGCTGCGGCGGCTGCTGCTCGCTGCTCACACAGAGGCATGGGGGAGAGGGGCTGCCGCAGCCCAGCCCGGTGACCGGCGGGTCTCCTGCCTCTCCCGCCAGCCGGTGGCCAGGCAGTGCCACTTGCTGGGCTGAGCGCAGGCTGCTAGCGGGCACTGGGAAGCAGGCCCGGGACCTGGAAGCCCTGGCCTCCGGGTGAGCGCCTCCCTTGGCTGCCTTCCTCTCGCCCATGGCCTGGAGCATCCCCCTCCCCCTGTCCCGCTGCTCCTGGGACGCAGGACGGCTGTCCTCTCCAGCCCCGGCGGGAGCCTCAGCGACCTGTGTCCTGCACACAGCGAGCCCCGAGGACCCCGGGCAGCGGACTCCCCCCTGGGCCGTGCTCCACGGTGGCCGTGGTGCTGGCCGCGCCGTGCAGTGCGGACACACAGACGGGCCTCTCCTCTCTGCCCGGCTCGGAGCTCAGACAGATGGGCCTCGCCGTTTGGCTCCGGGGCGGAGTGCTGGCCTGCGGACCAAAGGGTCTCGGGTTCAACTCCAGGCAGGGGCGGGTGCTCGGTGGCAGGCTCCTCCCAGGCCGAGCCCCGGGGGGCTCCTGCAGGGGGCAGCCGTCCACGGGTGTCTCACACGATGTCCTCTGACAACCCGCCCTTCCCTCTCCCTGAACCAGTGGGCAAGCCCTCGGCGAGGAGTAACGCTGGCGAGGAGTAACGCTGCCGCCGTGGCAGGCGGCGCCCCGGAGCAGGGGCGTGGGTGGGAGAGACACGCGCAAGTCCCACCGGCTCCGAGCCCGGAGGCAGCGGGAGTGGGCAGCCTCTGGCTCTGGAAATGCCGGCGGGGGGGTCTGAGTGAAGCCTCTTGGCAGGATGGAGCCTGCAGCTCCCTGAGGGCACCGCCCCAGTGCCCCCCCCCCCACCTGCGGCCAGAGACAGGCAGCTGCTGGGCCCGAGGACAGATCTCCTGTGTGAACCACCTGACTCACCCCCAGGGGCCTGGGGAGTCACAGCGCTAAGCCTCCGTCCCGCCCGACCCCCCCCCCCCCCCCGCTCTGGGCCCTGAGCCTTTGTCCCCCCACTCTGGCTGCTGGGCCTCCGTTCCCCCCCCCCCCCATTCTGGGCGCTGGGCCCCCGTTCCCCCCCCCCCCCCCCCCCCCGTTCTGGGCCCTGAGCCTCCGCACTCCCGCTCTGGGCCCTGAGCCTCCGCACTCCCGCTCTGGGCCCTGAGCCTCCGTCCCCCCACTTCCACTCTGGGCGCTGGGCCTCTGGGTGGCCAGGCCCTCGGTGGGCCGGGCGGGGCGGGACGGTCTCAGGCCCTTCCTGGAGCAGGTGGACAGAAGCCGCGGCCTGCGCAGGGGGGAGGCCAGGGCACCCTCCTCTCATGCCGGCGGGCCTGGCCCTCCCAGACCAGGACTGCCTGGCCCCCAAGCCTAACTGGACATCAGAGAGAGGACGGAGGGGGCAGGAGGAGACAGCCTGTGCGAGAGGAACACGGATAGGTGCCTCCTGCACGGGCCGGGCCTGACCTGGAGGGGACTGAACCCCACCCTCAGTGCAGGGGGCTCCCCCAGCTGCTGGGCCCCCGGCGGCCTCCCACGTGTAGGCACTGCCGCCGGCCCTGGGGCTCCCCTGGCGGCTGCTAGGAGGCACTGGGGGAGGTGAGGGCAGAGCCCAGGGCCCCGCAAGCAGGCAGGCAGGCAGGAAGGAGTCCCACCCCATACCCCCCCCTCCCTGCTGCAGGGAGTGGGGAGGGCCGTTCCCAACGCAGCCCGCAGGAGGGGCGTTGGGCAGGTCCCTGTGGGGCCGCACCTCAGCCAGCCCCCTCCCCCCCCAGCATGTGAAGATCCTGAGGGCGCTGGTGCTGGGGGAGCAGGAGAAGGGCCAGCGCCACTTCCAGGCGCTGTGCTTCCTCACCCGTCTGCGCGACCAGGACATCATCCCCAGCGAGGCCATGGCCAAGCTCCGGCAGGTGAGGCCGCCCCGCCCCGCCGTTGTCCCCTCCGCCCAGCGCTCCCACCCTGCAGCCATCACATGCTGCCAGCACCAGGCCTTAGCACTCAGACCTGAACCCCGACTCTGCCTGGCTGCACCTGAATCAGTACCCCAGACCCCTGGTCCGCACTGAGCCCTCCGGCCCTTTTGGGCGGTCGGGTGCTCGCCCCTGAAGGTGGCTCCGCCCTCAGACCAGTGCCACCTCCTGTGCGGGCTGCAGTGGAACATAGCCTCCTCAGAGCCGCACCTCCGCCTGTCCCTGGGCCTGCCCCTCCCTCCAGAGAGGTGCCCCTCCCAGGAGGCATGGAGCCGAGGTCACCCGCTGACACCCTGCCCCCGTCCCAGGACAGCAGGACTGGGTGCTTGTGGCCGTGGAGGGTGGTGTTTCTGAGCAGCCTCAGACGGCCCAGGCCTGAGACCTCCAGCCTGGCCTGTCTGCTCAATGACAGGGACGGGGGAGGGGACGGGGGAGGGGATGGGGGAGGGGACTGGGGAGGTGATGGGGGAGGTGACGGGGAGGGGACGGGGGAGGTGACGGGGGAGGGGATGGGGGAGGGGACTGGGGAGGTGATGGGGGAGGTGACGGGGGAGGGGACGGGGGAGGGGACTGGGGAGGTGATGGGGGAGGGGATGGGGGAGGGGACGGGGGAGGTGACGGAAATGGGGGAGGTGACGGGAGGGGACGGGGGAGGTGACGGAAATGGGGGAGGGGATGGGGGAGGGGACGGGGAGGGGGGAGGGGAGGGGACGGGGGAGAGGATGGGGAGGGGACGGAAATGGGGGAGGGGACGGGGACATGGGAGGGGACGGGGGAGGTGATGGGGAAGGTGACGGGGGAGGTGACGGGGATGGGGGAGGGGACAGGGGAGGGGACGGGGACGAGGGAGGGGTCGAGGGAGGGGACGGGGGAGGTGATGGGGGAGGTGCCGGGGACGTGGCGCCCTCAGATTGGCCGGGTGCTGAGCGCCAGCGCACCCACACCTGTCGGGATGGCCTTCTCCACAGAAGAACCCCCGTGCGGTGCGTCAGGCGGAGGAGGCGCGGGGCCTGGAGCGGCTGCACATGGACGTGGCCGTGAACTTGAGCCAGGGGGCCCTGCTGAGCCCCCACCTGCACACCGTGTGTGCGGAGGCCACGGACGCCGTCTACACCCGCCAGGAGGACGCCCGGTTCTGGCTGGAGCAAGGTGCGCGGGTCTGCCCTCAGACAGGACGAGCGCCTGTGCGTGGGGCTCGGGAGGGGCCTCCTCCTGGCACGATGGCTCCCAGGCCCCCATCTTGGTGAGGGCACAGATGGGCCCAGGCACGAGTGGGGGTGGGGGAGGCAGACTCCTGTGGCTGCGCCCCAAACTGAGGCACCAGCCTGACATGTCCCCAAGGCTGGTCCCCAGTGGCCACTGCCACCTCCCGCAGCCCTGCCCATCCCATCGGCCCCACGCCCTGGCACCCTGAGCTCCCGGTGCCCCTCAGGCTCCTGACTGCCTCCTGGCCCCGCAGCCAGCAGGCGGGCCTCCCCGCTCCATCGTGCGGGAGGGCTGACACTCCCCGACGGGGCGCTAGCTCCTGGGGGTGATGAGGTGCCAGAGTCCTGATGGATGGGCCCTCTGCCAGGGGACGACCCTGACCTTGCCTCTCTCCCCCTGACCTTGCACACCCCCCTCCAGGTGTGGACGGCTCCATGTTCAAGGCTCTGCCCACGGACACAGGACAGGCGCTGCCTCGCTGCGGGCAGGCGGGGGACCGGGGCGCGCCCTGTGTCTGCCACTACGGCCTGCGCCTGGCCTGGTACCCCTGCATGCTCAAGTACTGCCACAGCCGGGACCGCCCCGCGCCCTACAAGTGCGGCATCCGCAGCTGCCAGAAGAGCTACAGCTTCACCTTCCTCGTGCCTCAGCGGCAGCTGTGCCCCTGGGGGGAGGACCCCTAGCTGGGGGGCGCGGGGACTCAGCACACTCCCCGCCCCCGAGGCCTCCCCCCCTCCACCCAGAGCCTGTGAAGAGGGGGTGGTGTGCGGGTCAGCGTGACTGCAGCCCCGCCCCTGTGTCTGACAGAGGGGCTCTGCACACTGCACCCCTCCTTCAGCCCCCAATTCCAAGCCACCAATGCCAGCCTGTGATTCTCCTGTTGAACTCTGCAGGCTTGGACTCCACAAAGTGCCTTTTCCCGGGCCCGCCCCCGGCAGCCGCCGTGCCTTCCAGCAGAGGCCTGGCCACGGGCGGGCACCTCACCCTCTGAGCGGAGTCGTGTCTGCCGGCTCCGGGACGGGGGAGCGTGACGATGAGGAAAACTTGAATTTTTAGTGCAAAGTATTTATCATTTCTACCAGAAATTAAACGTTTCCATTTCTACTTGTTGGGCTGGCCAGTGCTGCTCCTTTTGTGGGACCAGTGGGGCGGGGGCGGGGGGAAGGGAGGTCACTGGGTTACAGATGAACCCTGCACTGGGAAGAGGAGGCAGACACAGGTGAGCAAGCCAGACAGTGGAGGAAGATGGAGTATTCCAGTCAAGAGAGATGATGGACATTCCAGAACCAGACTTCCAGGCTTCAAATCCTGAGGGTCTAGCTGCTTATTTGCTGTGCAGTCTTGGTCAAGTTCTCCTTTCTGCCTCAGCCCTGAGAGGTGAGTTCACACCTGTCAGGTGCCCAGCAGGGTGTTACTATTATTACATCACTAGAGGCCCAGCGCACGAATTCCTGCACCCGTGGGGTCCTCAGCCTGGTCTGCAGGATCAGGCTGAAACCACCTCTCTGACATTCCCTGAGGGGCCCCAGGTTTCAAGAGGGCACAGGCCAGGCCAAGGGACCCCATGGGTGCACGATCAGGGCCTGGGAGGGATGTGGGAGATTGGCCAGCCAGGGAGGGACCGAAGGAGGACTCCAGGGTGTGTCCAGCCCATCTCAGTCCCTATCGGCTGGACCTCAGCAGCAAGCTAACCTACCTGTCAGAGCATATGCTCCCTGGTGGTCAGTGCATGTCATAGCAAGCAGTTGAATGGCCTTAGCATATTACACTTTGATTGGTTGAACAGGTGACTGGGAGACTGGACACTTAGCATATTAGGCTTTTATTACGGTATATAGGATTTCTGTCCATGAAGGAGCAGACCTCCTCATTCTAACCCAGATCACCAGCCCACACTCCGAAGGCCCTCCCTTCAACATGCTCCTGTGTGCAGAGGCTGTCGCTGCGCTCTGGGCTGGAGGCCGCAGGACTCCCAGAGGACAGATGGACGACGGGCTTACTGCCCAAAGCCCTGGAGGCAGGGGATGTGGGTGGAGGCTGACGGGTGGTGAGAGTTTGGCAAGGTGGGGGTGGGTATGCTTCGGGCTGGAAAGTCCTGGGTCCTAGCGCCTCAGGAAGAGGGGACCAGGGGAGTCAGCCTCCTCCAGGCCGTGGAGAAGGGGCAGTCCCCCCACTCTGCTCCCAGCACCCCAGAACAGGCTACAGCTGCCCTGAACCTGAACCTGTGCAGGCTGGAGGGGTCTGCGAGCCAAGTGTGGCCACGGCCATAGTTAGGCGAGCGTTCCTCTCTGACCCTGTTTGCAAGGATAAGATTCAGCCGCAGCGGAGGGGGTGGGGTGAGGCGTTGCCCCAGCTCTCCAGCCTCCCCTCCTGCACATATGACCTTGAGCCTGAGCCCTCAGCTCTCCTGGGGATGAAGGAGGCACGACTTGGAGAAGGCACCTTCCACCCTGTTTGTCTGCCTTTTTGTTCATTTTAAATCCTCACCTGAGGACTTCCCATTGATTCTCAGGGAGAGTGGAAGGGAGAGGGAGAGACAGAGAGGAACATGGATGCAAGAGAGAGACATTGATTCGTTACCCCTGCACGTGCCCGGCCCGGGCTTAGGGCTGGGAGGGGCCTGCAGGCGAGGTACATGCCCTTGACTGCAATCGAACCTGGGACTTTCAGTCCACAGGCCGACGCTCTGTTCACTGAGCCACACCGGCCAGGGCCTATGTGTCTGCTTTTATTGGGGCGGGGAGGGGGTCCCCACATCATATGCCTTCCCTACTCACTTTCAAAATAGCTGAAATCAATACTTTTGTAAAAAGTAATATTTTCAAGACTTGGAGTGTTTTTCTGATATTCTTTTGGGACGGCCCCTGCCTGGCGCCCCTGCTCGGTGTCGGTCATGGGGATGAGAATTAAAGTCCCCTGAGGCCTGGGCCAAGCCACCAGGGCACCCCAGTTCCACCACTGCAGCCAGGTCCTGCTGGAGGGCCGGGCGTCAGGGCCCGAGCGGGTGACACAGACGTGGCTGCGGCCTGAGCACGGCGGCACAGTGCTGACTCCGGGATGCCAGGGTGCGGGGCCTCCTCCGTGGGCTCCTGGGAGGGTTCGGGACGCCTTATGGGCGTGGCTCTGCTCCCCAGCGGTCGCCCACCCCATGACCAGCCCTAGTCTGGGGCCTGCAGGGAGCGGCCACCATCCCCCCCATCTCCCCGGCGCCTGCTCAGACCCTCCCGCCGTCATTAGTGTGAGGCCGGGTCCTCCGCTCCTGGCGTGGCGGGTCTGAGGGAGAGGCTGAGGTTTCCGAGGAAGTAGTCCGTGAGAGTGAGGAGTCCGTAAGTCCAACATCCTCACGGGCTGGCTGCTTAGGCAAAACCTGGAGTCTTTGTGTCGTTGCTAATCATCAGCGAGGACTTTTCGAGTGGAAGGGAGGGAGGAGGAGATGTCAATGTGAGAAAGACATGGAGCGGCTGCCTCTCACAGGCCTCAGCCAGGGCTGGGGATAAGCCCGCACCCCAGGCACATGTCTTTGACCCTTCAGTCCGCAGGCCGATGCTCTAGCCACTGAGCAACACCGGCCAGGGCAGGACTCCTGACACCCGAAGTGACCGCTGGGAACGCGGCAGGGCTCTCACTCCAGTCCGGGCGGAGCTGCTGCTTTCCTTTAAGCCCTCAGCCGGTGCGGTCCCTCTGCTCGGCACGCCGCGCTGCGGCTAGGCTGGCTGCAGGGCACACAGAGGGCAGCCGGGGAGATCGTCTGCCTCTCTTCCTCTCTCAAATCCATGAACATTTCTTCTGGTGAAGATTTAAAAAAACACAGCTTCCCAGCAACCTGGAGATGAGCATTAGCCCAGACCAGCACAGCGGGCGCCACCCTCCCCGATGGCCAGGCTGCCACGGCCGAGCCAGCACCCGCACCTGCCAGGCTGGTCCCGACAGCTGTGCCCTCTCAGCCCCGCCCATCGGTCCTCGGCCTCCTGCCTGTGCCAAGACCCCTCTGGGCCCGCACCTGGCTGCACCTCTGCCAGCCAGCTGCCCCAGAGGGCTGAGAGCCAGGGCAGGACCAGACTCCACAGATGTCCCTGCTCGGCCGCCCTCCCCTCACATCCAAAGGCTCTTCCTCCTCTGCTCCTCAGCCCCCTCTCCCCTCTCCACCCCTTTCCCTACTCCTTTCTCCCCTCCCCTTCCCCCTCTCTCCTTTCCTTTTCCCCCCTCTCCCCTCTCCCCCCTCCCCGCTCTTCTCTCCCCTCCCTCTCCCATCTCCCCCAGTGGTTCTGTTCCCCTAGAGACCCTGGCTGGTGACCACAGTGTCTCCAAGGGGGCCCAGGGTAGGAGCCGTGGGGGACAGGGCAGGGGTGAGGGGTGCACTCGGGGGAGAAGGGCCACCTGAAGGGCTCCCTCAGCAGGAGAGAAGGAGAAGCACAAGCTGGCCTGGGGGCGCCACGCCCTGGGGGCCGGGGGGGGGGGGGGCTGGGGGCGGGTGCAGTCCCTGTGGCTCCCTCCGGCATCCCAGCAGCAACACCTCTCCCTCCAGGCTCAGACCCCTCTTCCAGCTGCCTCGTGCCGTGAGGTGGTGTCCCTTCACCCCACCCTGGCCGTAAGGCTGCCCTGGCCTCTCTCTTCTCTTCCTCCTCTCTCCCTGCTTCTGCCCATCGCCCTGGAAGGAGTTCACTCACCCTCAGCTCCAGGCCTTCCCTCCCTGCCTGTCCTGCCTGTCCCTCCCGGAACCTGCGAGCCCACCAGCAACCGGCCTGCGGCACACAGCCTGTCCCTGGAGCTGGCGAGCGGGCCCGCACCGATGGCCTCCCTCTGAGCTCTGAGCTCGGGCCGCCTGCTGGGAGCCTGTCTGTGCTTCTTGCACCCCTCTGCCCCCCCTGCATCTCACTGTGGCCTTTCCGACGCCCATGCTGTTAGTGCCGCACCGAGGGACTCGCCTGGTCACTGGCCTGTAGCATCGCAGCTGGGCGCTCCAGGGGGGCGGAGATCTGGGTGCCATCCCTTCCCAGCTCGCTGCCCAGTGGCAGCCGCAGTGGGTCCTCGATTGGGGCTCTGAGTGCAGGAAGGACAAGAGCCCCTGACGCCCTCCTGTGGGCTGCTCGGACGCTGCAGAGATGACTGGCCGCAGGATCAACCCCCAGAAGGCCAGGTCTCCTTCCGCTTGTCGCCTGGGCAGAGGCTGATGACCTGCTGTGGTTCCAGGGTACAATCTGGCCTTTGTTGGGGAACAGAGACCAGAAGGCCCAGCAGCATTCTGAAGCTCAAGTTTAGTGTCTGTCAGTCCGGCACTGGGCCCTCACCTGTGACCCCCCAGCCCCAGCCCCCCCACGCTCAGCCGCGGCAGGCTCTCCCCAGGGGTGCAGGCTCTCCCCCGGCAGTGCGGGGTCCTGAGATGTGCCGGGAGGCGCTCTGCAGCTTCACAGCCCTCTCACCACAAGAGGGCGCCGTGGACTTAGCCTTGCCCTGAGCATAAGGGAGAACCTGAGCCCTGCCTGGTCCCTGGGAGCCTGTGGAGGCAGAGCTCTGCGAAAGGTGCAGCCCCAAGATCAAAAACATACATTTAAAAACAGAGTGGCCCGGGCTGGTGTGGCTCAGTGAATAGAGCATCGGCCGGTGGACTGAAGGGTCCAGGATTTGATTTCCAGTCAGAGCACAGCCCAGGTTACGGGCTCGGTCCCCGGTGTGGGGCGTGCAGGAGGCAGCCGATCCATGGTTCCCTCTCATCACTGATGTTTCTCCCTCTCCCTTCCTCTCTGAACTCAGTAAAAATATTTTTGAGTAAATAAAGCAGCGTTGTTATGCCGTTTTAACATAAAACACTTCTTAGTATGTTCTGGTGTTTGGAACTTCCAGTGCAGAATGGGCGGTGAGTATGCGGGCGGAGCTGGGTCGGGGGGCCAGCATCGGGGACACAGGGGCAGGGAGAGGCCTCACTCCCATGTCTTCTCCGGTCGAATCCCCAGAAACGGTGGCTGTCATGGTTCCCAGAGCACCCTCGCTCAGGGCCCTGGCCCCCCACACCCCTCTTCTGCAGTCCTCTGGCCCCGCGTGCCCCTGAGTGTGATGGGCTCCGAGTTCGTCCTGGCATCTCCTGGTTTCCGTCAGCCCTTTGGAGCAGCTGAGCTTGGGCCATCCCTGAGTGGCCCCGGCAGTGAGCTGCCCCACGCGGCCCCGCTGGGCCGGCGTCTGGCCAACGGGAGGCTAGAAGGGACTTGCTGCCTGGTGGCCTTCCAGCCCGGCTCCCCACCTCCTCAGCGCTGACAGCTCAATCCCGCTGACGGGCAGGGAGCGGGTGCCAGCAGGGCTGCCGCCAAGGAGGCCCTGCTCTCCGCTCCGGGCCGGACGGCTGGGGACCAGGCCCGCAGCGTGTCTGGAAGAGAGGCCTGGTTTCCGGGCGTTTCGAGACCGAACCTGGGAGCTAGAGAGTTCCTAGCAGTGCTGCCAAGGGACCCCGGGCCGGAGGGTCCGCGTCGGTTTGGGGACCACAGCGTCCAGGAGGGAGGGGAAGCGACCCAGGGAGAGGTCATTTGCATGTTATTTGCATAGGGCTCTCCTGATGTCCAAAGGCTCTGAAATTTCCTGTCCCTCTTCTTCCAGCCTTTCTTCCTCTGTTCCTGTTAACCCCAGGCCACCCTCCCTCTCCCCTGGCTTTCCTCTCCCAAACAGCCGAGTGGACTGCCAGCTCCAGGGCTGGCACCTCCCCCCTGCTCTCGTCTGCCCGAGCCCACACAGCTGAATCCAGGGGGCTCCATGGGGGGAGGGGAGGGCAACGGGGTCTTTGAGTTCCTGTTTAGGGCAGCTTGTTGAAAGTCAGCGAAAGGAGGTCTCAAACCTGTCCACACAGAGCCTGAGCGGGAGGAGCAGGTGGGGCAGAGCGGCGGACCTCTGCGCAGGTGGCTTGTCCTGTGACCGCGTACAGAGGACGCCTGCGTGCGGTCCGAGGCTCGGGAGGGAGAGCAGAGGAGACAGGCCAGGCACGAGTGCGGCTTTGGGCTTAGAGCAGGCGGGCTTGGCTAGAATCCCTCCCCCTCTGCCGTCTGCGCTGCTCTCCGTGAACCCCAGTCTCCTCTAGAGAAGGAGCCTAAAATTATATATTCTGCCCTTGCCAGCGTGGCTCAATGGATAGAGGGTCGCCACAGGGTCCCGGGTTCGATTCTGGTCAAGGACACATGTCCGGGTTGTAGGCTCCTCCCTGACCCGGCCCCAGTCAGAGGCATGATGGAGGCAACCAGTTGATGTTTTTCTCTCTCCCTCTCTTCCACTCTCTTTAAAAATCAGTGGGAAAGTATCCTCCCCTGAGGATCTAAAGTAAAGTGACCCCTCCCTTCTCGGCTGTGCTGACCAAGATGCCCAGCAGGCGGAGCTCTCCCGGCTCCGGGTGGAACGATGGAAAAGGAGTGAGCAAGGAAAGAACAGGGATCATGCCGCCCCCCGCCCACCCTCCCACATCCCACGTCTGACACCCAAGGCTGTGCTTCAACTGTCCGTCTCATCTCTGGAGCTCCCCCACCTCCCCCACCTCCCCACCCCCGGGCCTGAACCCCAGGCCCTGGGGCTGGAAGGCCCCCTGCTTCTGGGTAACTGCATGAGGACAAGAGAACCGGCTGAGAATGGCAGAGTCAGACCTCCCTGCACACAGCCATGCAAATGGCATGCAAATAGGGATGGGGAAGTCGCAGGCAGTCACACGGGATATATAAAATGTGCTTTGGGGGATGGTGGTAGGTGAGGTGCAATTGCAGGTCAGAAATGGACCCCAGGAAAGGGGCCTGCCCTCAGGGAGGGGAGAGAGAGGAGGGAGAAGAGGCATAGGGGAGGGAGGGAGAGGAGACAGAAGGGAGGGAGAGGAGGCAGAGGGGGGAGAGGGAGAGGAGGCAGAGGGGAGAGAGGGAGAGGAGGCAGAGGGGAGGGAGGGAGGGAGAGGAGGCAGAGGGGAGGGATGGAAGGACAGGCAGAGGTACTGAGTGGGGCTCCCTGGCCTCACTGGGCACAGAAGTTAGTTGATCTCTTTCCGCAGCGGGAAGAATGGGTGGCGTGTCCCGCGCCCCTCCCCCCGTGGAGGGCGGGGGGAGACAATATGGTTGGGGAGGGAGGTCTCTGTATCTGAAGATGCACTTCTGGCCCTAGCTGGTTTGGTTCAGTGGATAGTGTCTGTCTGCCTGCTGACTGAAGGATCCCAGGTTCGATTCTGGTCAAGGGCACATGCCTGGGTAACGGGCTTGATCCCCTATGGGTGCGTGCACCTCTGAAGCCCTTCCTATTGCCCAGGGTGCCTTCCTGAGAACCAAGGACCCAGCAGTGCCAGGCGGGACCAGCTGGTAGCAGCAGCAGGATGCAGAGCAGCCCGCAGAGCCGCGGCGGCCGGCGCTAGGACGTGGGCTGTGGCTCTTTAGGGAGAGGCCAGGCCAGGCCCGCTCCCACAGGAGGTGCGTTGGAACTGTGAGCAGAGGGAGGGAGCCTGCAGCCTCTCCTGTCTGTCTGTACAATGGAAACAATAACAGCCCGGTGTCCGAGCTGTGATAACAGGACACGCGGTGCTTTCCCGTGTCAGCATGATGCCTGCAGAGACCGGGCAACAGGCTGGTGTGAAACTGGTGCGGGCGGCTGGGGAGGACAGCAGAGCCGCCGGCGGAGGCCTGCAGGGAGGACGGGCACAGGGTGCTCTGCGCTGGCCGGACGGGGCCTTGCCTCGGCACCCTTCACGGACACCTAAAGCGTGTGCGTGTGTGTTGGGGGGGTCAGGTCTGTGATGGGTGCACAGGGCACTGGAATGGGGGTCCAGAGATCCGGCTCCCACCGGGAGCCGTGTGACCCTGTCATCTCCAGGCCCGGACCCAGCGCCCTCGCCGGTGAGGGGCTCCCTCGGCCTCCAGAGCGGCAGGAGGGGTCCAGAGGCGCGGGGGCCGGAGCCGCCCCTCGTGCGGAGGTGCCGCCCGTGCACAAACCAGTGGCCTGAGTGCGAGGGGAAAGCCATGCTTCCTGTCACCCAGAGGATTCCCAAATCAGATTCTTGTGGCACTCCAGGCCCCCGCCGCCGCTCCCCCTCTCCAGCGCAGGTGCAGCCCAGCGCCCGGTGGCCTCGGCCAAAGGGCCATCGGAGTCCGGCCGCCCAGGCGGCGGGCCAGGCGGCCCGGTCCGCGGGGTCAGGCGGCACCTGCCTCCTCCCGCCGCTCCCGTATGCAAATTGCTGCTTTGCCTGGGCCGGGGGCCAGCGCTGCCGGGGCGGGGCGGGGCGGCCCGCCCGCTCACCTGGCGGCCCGCCTGCCAGCCGCCGCGGGGACTGGGTCCGGCCCAGCGTGGCGGCGGCGGCGAGGGGGACCTGGCTGCGCCGGGCGCCAGCAGGGGCCACACAAGCAGCCTGGTGGCGCTGGTCAGCCCGCCTGGGGCAGGATGGTGAACCTGGAGCTGGTGCACTCAGGTGGGAGCGGGAGGGAGCGGGGAGCCCCGGTTCGGGGGCGGGTGGGGGCCTCTGGGTCCCCCTCCGTCCGACCCCACAGGCGGTGTGCTGGCCAGGGGTGGGAGGGGAGGAAGGTGTTGGGGACCGTGGGAAAGCAGGCAGTTGGGCTGCGGGGCTGGGGGCGGCGGGCTCCCCAAGCTTCCTTCCTGGCTGTGGGTGTGAACTCTGGCCCCTGCAGGGCCTGTCCCCTCACTGCAGGGGTGGCTCGCTCACTGTGCCACACGCTGTGGCCTGGGAGGTGTCACTGAGAAACACACTAGGACCCACATGTTCCACGTGTGGGTCTGGGCTTTTCCGTGAAGCGGAGGCAGAGGGGGCACTGTGTGGTCGGGTGGGCGGAGTGGGGCCAGGCCCGCGGAGAGCGGGCCGTGGGGAGCGGGAAGGTGGGCCGCCGCAGGCCTTGCAATGCTGTGCTCCGGGGTGGGAGCAGGGGCGTGGGGAGGGCTGGGCGGGGCCTGTGGCAGAGGCGAGTCCACTCTGCCCCCCCGCCCCCCAGCAGACAGGAGCCTCCTCTCCTCGTGGGCCAGCAGATGGAATGCATCCCAGGAGTCAGTGTCTCCGGCAGGAGTGGAGTGTGGCCTGGGGTGAGCGCGCGTCCCCCCATCACCCTGCGGACCCTCCCTCCCAGCTGGATGGCAGCAGCACTGCCCTGAGGGTGGCGGGCTTGGGTAGGGGGCCTTCTGGAGCTCACGCACTCCCCCACTCCCCGCGGGACCGCCACTTAGGACTGCCGAGGGAGGGATGGTGCTGTGACCGCCCTCCTTCCTGGAGGAGGATGGGAACGGGGACACGCAGGACCCCTGAGGCAGGTGGCAGTGTGCTGGCTCTGAGGGGACCAGTGTCAGGAGCTGCCGGGAAGGGCTCGGGAGGCCACCGCCTGCAGCCCCGTCCCCCTTCACTTCCCACCAGCAGGCCTGGGCTGGGCGGGAGCGAGGCTTCAGAAAAGCAACCCCCAAGTGGCCAGTCCTTTAGGGCCAAGATCAAAGACTCCCAGGGGGCTTCATCCTCCCGCTGGGGTGGGGGAGGGGAGAGAGGGGCAGCTGGACCCGCTTCCTGCCTTCTGCAGGCTTAGAGGATGAGCAGAGAACAGCAAAGCAGGGACGGGAGGCGAGAGGGCTTAGCCCCCAGGCTTGGCTTTGGAGGAGGCCCAGAGGCCCTCATTCTGTGGGTTCCAGCCCAGAGGGGAGACTGGAACCCTAAGGGAGGGGTGGTCCTGGGGACGGTCTCCATCCCCCTCCTGGGTCTCCAATCATCTCTGCCTCCCCTCAGGTGCGGCCCTGTCCCTGGTTCCCCTCCGGGCACGCAGAGCACCCCCCCAGGCTGCCTGTGGGTGGGGTCCGCGGGGTCTGCACGTGGCAGGCGGGGCCTGGGCAGGGTGCTTGCTCCTGCGGGAGGCCCTGTGAGGTCGGTCTGGGCCCCTCAGGCCCTCAGCCCAGGGCCCTCCTGGCGGGAACCCAGTCTTCCGGGCCCTGTTCCCCTCCGGTGGCCTCTCTCCGGCTGACCGAGCCCCCGTGGACTCACTGGCACCGGGGGAGCAGGAAGGTTGGGAGCAGGAGTGCACAGTGGGCGCAGGCCCCTCAGGTGGCGCCACAGCCGTGGCCCTCAAGCCAGGCCACCCTTCGGCTCTGTGACCTGGTGTGACAGCAGGGCTGCCTGGGCCTGGCATGTGTGCGTCAGAGAGCAACGCCGACGTGGAACAGGAGCAGGCTGGCAGTCCCCAGACCTGGGCACCTCGGCCAAGGAGGGGCTGCAGCTAAGCCAGGCAGAGGGGGTGAGAGGCATGGGTGGGCAGAGAAGGAGAGGAGAGAGAAGCAGGGAGCAGCTAGACAGGACAGGCTGGCCACAGGCTCCTTCTCTGCCACCCCCTGTGAGCTGCTCCCTTGGTCTGGGAAGGGTCAGGGACGGCCCTGGAGTCCCTGGGTGGGAAGGCCAGGGCCCTGGGTGGGAAGGCCGGGCAGGGGGGCCCTGGGTGGGAAGGCCGGGCAGGGGGGCCCTGGGTGGGAAGGCCGGGCAGGGGGGCCCTGGGTGGGAAGGCCGGGCAGGGGGGCCCTGGGTGGGAAGGCCAGGCAGGGGGGTCCTGGGTGGGAAGGCCGGGGTCCTGGGTGGGAAGGCCGGGCAGGGGGGCCCTGGGTGGGAAGGCCGGGCAGGGGGGTCCTGGGTGGGAAGGCCGGGGTCCTGGGTGGGAAGGCCCGTAGTGCGAGGGAGTGGGTTTCTCTGGAAGGAGCAAGTCTCCTGCAGGAAAAGGGGAGCCCTGGCTGCCTCCAAAGTGGAACGGGGCCCTTTGAATGTTCTCGGGGGACATGCCCTGTCATGGTGCCGGGAGAGGTGGGGGAGCTGGGCCCCGGAGGTCTGAGGTAGGAGGATACCAGCCTGCAGGGGGCTGGTGCCTGCGGTCCACAGGGCACCGGTCCGCAGATGCCTGCTTCTGGGCCATGCACAGGCAGGGCGAGGTGGGCCCTGCCGGAGCGCTGCAGTATCAGCGCCCTCCCCCAGAGCAACGAGCCTCCGGGGAGGGAGTGATGGCGAAGAGCCGGCTCAGCTGCCACGAGATAAGCGCTCCTCTCCCTCCTGCTGCGGTCTGGCCCCAGCGCCCGGCTTCCCGGGGAGTTTCGGTGTTGGCCCATTTTTAGGCTGAGACCCAAGAGCTCGTCCCACCCATCAGCCCCAGCTCCTACCGGCAGGAACCGGTTCTCGGCAGCAGAGTCACCGTGGGCCTGAGGAGCTCTCCCGGGTCACCGCGGGCTGCCCCCACTCGGGCTCAGGCCGTCCGGCTCAGCGGGCCGTGGGCTGCCCCACGGGCGCGCAGGCCCGAGACTCCTCAGCATCCTGTGTGCAGCGAGCAGGACGGCTCTGAGCACCAGGAAAGGAGGCGAGGACTGGGTCTATTCAAAGGCAGAGAGGGTGGGCACTGGAAGAGAGCTTGGCGTAAAGTGATTATGTAGCTAAAAAAAGGTGCCCTTATTGAAGGCCAGGGTTTGAGGAGGCTGGTTCGAGGCTCTGGGCAGCCCAGCCTCCCTGAACGGAGCTCTTCCTGTGCCGTGAGTGTTCCGGCGAAGGCAGAACTTGGAGAAAGCCGCCGCGCGCAGGCGGAGGCCAGGTTACCACAGAGCTGCAGAGGCAGAGCTGGCGTGGGGTGGGGAGGGCGCCGTCCCGCCCGCTGGGCTCGGCTCGCCTCGCCGCCTCTGTGTCGCAGGCCTGCTTTGTGCCAGGGCAGCCACGTGCACCCTTTATTTGCTCCTCACTGTAACTCTGGAGAGTATCTTTGCTCCAATTTTTCAGTTGAGAAAACTGAGGTTCAGGTACGTGGCCAGGATCCTCCAACTCATTGCAAAGGCACTGGATTAAACCCAGTTCTGCCTGCTACCCAAACCCAGGCTCTGAATGACAGGCGCTACTGACACAGATTCAAAAATCTCCAAGGGGCCCTAGCTGGTTGGGCTCAGTGGCTAGAGCGCCTGAACGGACTGAAAGGTCCTGGGTTTGATTACAGTCAAGAACACAAGTTCAGGTTTGCAGCTCGATCCCCGGTGGGGGATGTGCAGGAGGCAGCCAATCAATGATGCTCTCTCATCATGGATGTTTCTAACTCTCCTTCCTGCTCCCTGCCCCTCTGAGATCAATAAATATATATGTTTAAAAAGTCACCAAGGGGAGGATCCCCCGCCCCCCAGTCCTCCCCACAGCCTCTGCTTTTCCTCAGTGCCGCCCAGGCTCTCTGTGAGCGATGCTTGGGGGGAGGCAGACAGAGCCTGACGCCACTGGCTCTAAGGAGAGCACCCCGCGCCCTCTGCCGATGAGCCCAGCGCCCACACTGGTCAGTCTGCGTCTTCCGCAGGACAGGCTCCGCGGAGAGCTGCAGATCTCAGGAAGGCCCTCCTCGATGCAGTGCACGGAGGTGGCAGGCGTGGCTGAGGTCCCCGGGCGGGACGCACAGGGCAGTGTGGGTCTGGGGAGGCCGTGCAGAGCTCCAGTGGTTGGTCTGGGAATCATCACTTTGGCAGGTCTCCTAACAGCCCTGAGGCCACAGTGGCCCCTCAGGTTGCTTCCTTTCTCCCTGGCTTCTGTGGTGTCCTGAGAGCTGGGGAGCCTCTGGACTCCCCATCTCTGTCTTGCTAGGCAGGGAAGTCACACCTCCTGCCCTGTAGTCACAATCCCCAGGGGCCACAATTTAAATCTCTTCCAGAGCCACACACATTATTGCTTTCCCCCAAAAATGGGCAGGTGGCTCCCACTTTCCTTGGAGAAGTGGTCCCCCTTTCCCTGCATCCTGATAATGTCCAGACTGCCAACTGCTTATGACCTCATGCAAATGAATACTGCCTGCTTACCTGGGATTGGCTGGTGAGCCAAGTATGCAAATTGACTCATGGAAACTTGATCTGGTTTGAAAAAGTTAAAGTGCTGCCCCAAAAAGAGGTGGGGTGAGGGTTCATGCCATTTGTATAAGATATAGAGCCCCATTGCATGAAGATTCCTGCAAGAATAGGGCTTCCTGCAGCAGGAGCGAAGCAGAGAAGGGAGCGAAGCCCGCCTTCTCCCTCACTCCCTCCGGCCTGATGCCTCCCTTCTTACCTTCTCAACCGCTTCACTCCTTTCTGCAGCACTTGGCTTCCTTCTATACTGTCTTCAGTCTTCCCTCCATGCCTGTGTATGCAAATTAACCATAATCTTTGTTGGGTTAATTTGCATACTCGCTCCTGACTGGTTGGTGGGCATAGCGGAGGGATGGTCAATTTGCATGTTTCTCTTTTATTAGTGTAGACTAGAGGCCTGATGCAGGAAATTTGTGCAAGAGTAGGCCTTCCTTCCTCTGGCCACAGGCAGGCACCCAGGACCTGGACTTCCTCCACAGCCCCAGCTTCGTCAGGAAGGCCTACGGGTCTAATTAGAATATTATGCTTCTATTATTATAGATTCTTCTGGGTGTTTGCTAAAGAGCATAGTTAGAGAGTGAGGTCGAAGTGCCTCTTTCCTTCTCTCTCCTGACTTTGGAGGACACTTGAGGGCCTCATAGTTTATTGAAATGGAGCAGGACAGAGAGGCAAACCCCACAGCCCCTGGGCAGGTCTTCTCTTTCTGCGAGGCTCAGACCTACCTGTCGCCCCTGTGCTGCTGGCAGTGTAAGAGAGAAGTAAGACCTGGAAAGACAGGGCCAGGGAGACCCCAGGAGCTGGGTTTCATTCCTGGGGGCGGCTGCTGATCTCTGAGATCCAGTGGACAGGCAGGAATTGGAGAAGAAATGTGAGCAGGTGATGACTTAGTTCGTCTTCTTACCTTCCAGGATCGGGTTTTACGGGTAGGAGGGAAGATGACTATTTCTTATGCTGCTTTAACAAGTAAAATAAAGCCCCTGAATCCAAAAGGAAATGAGGATTGGGAATGGCAAGCCTTCTCTCCCAGCCCCACCCTACCCCACCCCCTTGTTACATGTTTACCATGGAGCTTGGTGGTGGGAGGGAATGGCCATAAGTGATATGAGGTGAGGAAGAGGGGGAGGCCAGCGAAGGGAGGAAACTAAGCCCGGAGCTATGGACATGCGAACGGCTGTGGGTCCAGAAGCCAGGATTGTGTAAATTACACATTCACTTCGCTGTTTGGGTAAAGCCATGTGTCATAGCAAGAGGAAGTGTGGCCTGCTGCTGAAATCACTGTGCTTTCCCTCCAGATAGCAAGATGAGTGGGGACGGAGCCCAGCCCTCAGGTGGTCACAGCGCCCTGGGCCAGGTGGACACAGGTAAGATGGTTTTCTCTTCCGGGTGGCACAGGAAGACAGAGTGGGAGAGAGTGTTGAAAATCTTCCAACACTGTGGTGTCTGTTCTCACGTGGTCCGTTAGCCAATCAGACCCGGAAGGTGGGCCCTAGGGCCCTAGGGAATGCAGGAATCCCAAGGGTCATGTGTAAGTCCCAAGCCTCTGAATAATGCACCTGGACCTGCAGCGGAATAGAACTTGGCTAGAAAAAGGCCAGACACTTAGAATAAAACAATAAAGTTAGGGGGCAGATTCGCATCTTGATGCTCCATTCCAACACCCCAAAAGCAACAGGCACATCCCGGCTGCTACTGACGGACAGAAGGCAGATGCTGTCTTCAGTAAATGGAGACCGGAGCCTCTGCGCCCCCCCACCCCTCACCCCGATTTCTCACTGGTCCTTAAGGACCCACCAGACCCATGTGCGGAGCAGGAACTGGAGAAGGTGAAGCTGTGGGTGTGAGGACTCACAGAGGGAGGCCTTTGTGTGTGAGGAAGAAAGAGGCAGGGAGAACGGGAACACCTGCCTGCTTTTAAGTCTCTAGTTCAGGCCTTGCTTTGAAAGCTCCATATAATTAAAAATAAGTTAAAGAAAGAGAGCATGAATTGTAACCTCACCAAATAACTTTAATAGCATCCCAACAAGACTTCAATTAGCGTTTCATCTGGGTCATTGGAGATGTGGAAATTAGAAGTGGAAAGGAATCGGTGACCCCAGAGCTAAAATACCTTCCCAGTCTTCAGGTCAGTCTCCAGGTACCGTCTAGTTCCATTCTTGAAGCTAAAAGACGGGGTAAGGGATAAAATAACTGGATTTGGGGGCGAGGGGGCAGGGCATCTGCAGGATGCATTCTCGGTTCACTCTCTGCCCCCCCATTTCATACCAAAACAATATCTGTTCACACAAGCAGAGTGGAGGCTGCTCATTTTGTTTCATGTGCAGAGACAGCTGAGCTAGGAAAATGGGCCAGTGACATTGTTTTGCAAGTGATTTATAACCGAGTGTTTTCCTGAGCTTCTGTGGGTGAGACACTGTCCTTCCAGTCGAGAAGAACTCCAGTGAGGCTTTAAAACCAGCCCGGCTCTGACACTGCCCCAGAGAAGAGCCAGATGGGGTGTGCGGGAGACGAGGGCTCTGCGGCAGGACGCAAAGGTGTTGTTGACAATGTGAGCAAGGCTGGCCTTCTCTCGAGGACTGTGGAGCTGGGTGAAGACAGTCGAAGGAGAAAGAACCCAGCCATAGGTTGGGACTCGGAGTCTGACTTCATCCCAGGATTACTGGCAATCAGTGTGCAGCCTGAGTCCAGCCACTGTGCCTCCGTGGAGGCAGGAGCAGGCGGCCTGGAGCAGTGGGCTTAGGCTAGACAGAGCGGGTGGGAACTGCAGCTCTGCGCTTCCCGGTGCATGATCAATACGTTACGTGTGCGAATGGCACATAAGTTTAGGTGTGAGATCGGCACGTGGGTTTAGGTGTGCAATCGGCACGTGAGTTTAGGTGTGCGATCGGCACGTGGGTTTAGCTGTGAGATCGGCACGTGGATTTAGGTGTTGGATCTGTACGTGCGTTTAGGTGTGCGATCGGCACGTGGGTTTATCTGTGAAATCGGTACATGGGTTGAGGTGTGAGATCGGCACTTGGGTTTAGGTGTGTGATCGGCAAGTGGGTTTAGCTATGAGATCTGTTGATGGGTTTAGGTGTGGGATCTGTACGTGGGTTTAGCTGTGAGATAGGCATGTGGGTTTAGGTGTGAGATCTGTACGTGGGTGTAGGTGTGGGATCTGTATGTGGGTTTAGGTGTGAGATCTGTACGTGGGTGTAGGTGTGGGATCTGTACGTGGGTGTAGGTGTGGGATCTGTACGTGTGTTTAGGTGTGCGATCGGCACGTGGGTGTAGGTGTGGGATCTGTACGTGGGTTTAGGTGTGCGATCGGCACGTGGGTGTAGGTGTGAGATCTGTACGTGTGTTTAGGTGTGCGATCGGCACGTGGGTGTAGGTGTGGGATCTGTACGTGGGTTTAGGTGTGGGATCTGTACGTGGGTTTAGGTGTGGGATCTGTACGTGGGTTTAGGTGTGCGATCGGCACGTGGGTGTAGGTGTGGGATCTGTACGTGGGTTTAGGTGTGGGATCTGTACGTGGGTTTAGGTGTGCGATCGGCACGTGGGTGTAGGTGTGAGATCTGTACGTGGGTTTAGGTGTGGGATCTGTACGTGGGTTTAGGTATGGGATCTGTACGTGGGTTTAGGTGTGCGATCGGCACGTGGGTTTAGGTGTGGGATCTGTACGTGGGTGTAGGTGTGGGATCTGTACGTGGGTTTAGGTGTGCGATCGGCACGTGGGTTTAGGTGTGGGATCTGTACGTGGGTTTAGGTGTGGGATCTGTACGTGGGTTTAGGTGTGGGATCTGTACGTGGGTTTAGGTGTGGGATCTGTACGTGGGTTTAGGTGTGCGATCGGCACGTGGGTTTAGGTGTGGGATCTGTACGTGGGTTTAGGTGTGCGATCGGCACGTGGGTGTAGGTGTGAGATCTGTACGTGGGTTTAGGTGTGGGATCTGTACGTGGGTGTAGGTGTGGGATCTGTACGTGGGTTTAGGTGTGGGATCTGTACGTGGGTGTAGGTGTGGGATCTGTACGTGGGTTTAGGTGTGAGATCTGTACATGGGTTTAGGTGTGTGCGATCGGCACGTGGGTGTAGGTGTGGGATCTGTACGTGGGTTTAGGTGTGGGATCT
This sequence comes from Nyctalus aviator, assembly GCA_036971965.1. Taxonomy (NCBI): domain Eukaryota; kingdom Metazoa; phylum Chordata; class Mammalia; order Chiroptera; family Vespertilionidae; genus Nyctalus; species Nyctalus aviator. The sequence continues at coordinate 74,804,753 of CM072929.1, forward strand.
GTAGGTGTGGATCTGTACGTGGGTTTAGGTGTGCGATCGGCACGTGGGTGTAGGTGTGGGATCTGTACGTGGGTTTAGGTGTGGGATCTGTACGTGGGTTTAGGTGTGGGATCTGTACGTGGGTTTAGGTGTGCGATCGGCACGTGGGTTTAGGTGTGGGATCTGTACGTGGGTTTAGGTGTGGGATCTGTACGTGGGTTTAGGTGTGCGATCGGCACGTGGGTGTAGGTGTGGGATCTGTACGTGGGTGTAGGTGTGAGATCTGTACGTGGGTTTAGGTGTGGGATATGTACGTGGGTTTAGGTGTGGGATCTGTACGTGTGTTTAGGTGTGCGATCGGCACGTGGGTGTAGGTGTGGGATCTGTACGTGGGTTTAGGTGTGAGATCTGTACGTGGGTTTAGGTGTGGGATATGTACGTGGGTGTAGGTGTGGGATCTGTACGTGGGTTTAGGTGTGCGATCGGCACGTGGGTGTAGGTGTGGGATCTGTACGTGGGTTTAGGTGTGCGATCGGTACGTGGGTGTAGGTGTGGGATCTGTACGTGGGTTTAGGTGTGGGATCTGTACGTGGGTTTAGGTGTGGGATCTGTACGTGGGTTTAGGTGTGCGATCGGCACGTGGGTTTAGGTGTGGGATCTGTACGTGGGTTTAGGTGTGGGATCTGTACGTGGGTTTAGGTGTGGGTTCTGTACGTGGGGTTAGGTGGGGGATCTGTACGTGGGTTTAGGTGTGGATCTGTACGTGGGTTAGGTGTTTAGGTGTGCGATCGGCACGTGGGTGTAGGTGTGGGATCTGTACGTGGGTTTAGGTGTGGGATCTGTACGTGGGTTTAGGTGTGCGATCGGCGTGGGTTTAGGTGTGAGATCTGTACGTGGGTTTAGGTGTGGGATCTGTACGTGGGTGTAGGTGTGGGATCTGTACGTGGGTTTAGGTGTGCGATCGACGTGGGTTTAGGTGTGGGATCTGTACGTGGGTTTAGGTGTGGGATCTGTACGTGGGTTAGGTGTGCGATCGTGGGTTTAGGTGTGGGATCTGTACGTGGGTGTAGGTGTGGGATCTGTACGTGGGTTTAGGTGTGCGATCGGCACGTGGGTGTAGGTGTGAGATCTGTACGTGGGTTTAGGTGTGGGATCTGTACGTGGGTTTAGGTATGGGATCTGTACGTGGGTTTAGGTGTGCGATCGGCACGTGGGTTTAGGTGTGGGATCTGTACGTGGGTGTAGGTGTGGGATCTGTACGTGGGTTTAGGTGTGAGATCTGTACGTGGGTTTAGGTGTGGGATCTGTACGTGGGTGTAGGTGTGGGATATGTACGTGGGTTGTAGGTGGGATCTCTACGTGGGTTTAGGTGTGCGATCGGCACGTGGGTTTAGGTGTGGGATCTGTACGTGGGTTTAGGTGTGGGATCTGTACGTGGGTTTAGGTGTGCGATCGGCACGTGGGTGTAGGTGTGAGATCTGTACGTGTGTTTAGGTGTGCGATTGGTACGTGGGTGTAGGTGTGAGATCTGTACGTGGGTTTAGGTGTGCGATCGGTACGTGGGTGTAGGTGTGGGATCTGTACGTGGGTTTAGGTGTGGGATCTGTACGTGGGTTTAGGTGTGCGATCGGCACGTGGGTGTAGGTGTGGGATCTGTACGTGGGTTTAGGTGTGGGATCTGTACGTGGGTTTAGGTGTGGGATCTGTACGTGGGTTTAGGTGTGGGATCTGTACGTGGGTTTAGGTGTGCGATCGGCACGTGGGTGTAGGTGTGGGATCTGTACGTGGGTTTAGGTGTGCGATCGGCACGTGGGTGTAGGTGTGGGATCTGTACGTGGGTTTAGGTGTGGGATCTGTACGTGTGTTTAGGTGTGCGATCGGCACGTGGGTGTAGGTGTGAGATCTGTACGTGGGTTTAGGTGTGCGATCGGCACGTGGGTTTAGGTGTGGGATCTGTACGTGGGTTTAGGTGTGGGATCTGTACGTGGGTTTAGGTGTGCGATCGGCACGTGGGTTTAGGTGTGGGATCTGTACGTGGGTTTAGGTGTGGGATCTGTACGTGGGTTTAGGTTTGGGATCTGTACGTGGGTTTAGGTGTGAGATCTGTACGTGGGTGTAGGTGTGGGATATGTACGTGGGTTTAGGTGTGCGATCGGCACGTGGGTGTAGGTGTGGGATCTGTACGTGGGTGTAGGTGTGTGATCGGTACGTGGGTGTAGGTGTGAGATCTGTACGTGGGTTTAGGTGTGCGATCGGCACGTGGGTTTAGGTGTGGGATCTGTACGTGGGTGTAGGTGTGGGATATGTACGTGGGTTTAGGTGTGGGATCTGTACGTGGGTTTAGGTGTGAGATCTGTACGTGGGTTTAGGTGTGGGATCTGTACGTGGGTGTAGGTGTGAGATCTGTACGTGGGTTTAGGTGTGCGATCGGCACGTGGGTGTAGGTGTGGGATCTGTACGTGGGTTTAGGTGTGGGATCTGTACGTGGGTTTAGGTGTGAGATCGGTACGTGGGTGTAGGTGTGAGATCTGTACGTGGGTTTAGGTGTGCGATCGGCACGTGGGTTTAGGTGTGGGATCTGTACGTGGGTGTAGGTGTGAGATCTGTACGTGGGTTTAGGTGTGGGATCTGTACGTGTGTTTAGGTGTGCGATCGGCACGTGGGTGTAGGTGTGAGATCTGTACGTGGGTTTAGGTGTGCGATCGGCACGTGGGTGTAGGTGTGAGATCTGTACGTGGGTTTAGGTGTGCGATCGTGGGTGTAGGTGTGGGATCTGTACGTGGGTTTAGGTGTGGGATCTGTACGTGGGTTTAGGTGTGCGATCGGCACGTGGGTTTAGGTGTGGGATCTGTACGTGGTTTAGGTGTGGGATCGGTACGTGGGTTTAGGTGTGGATCACGTGGGTTTAGGTGTGGATCTGTACGTGGGTTAGGTGTGGATCGGGGTTTAGGTGTGAGATCTGTACGTGGGTTTAGGTGTGGGATCTGTACGTGGGTGTAGGTGTGAGATCTGTACGTGGGTTTAGGTGTGGGATCTGTACGTGTGTTTAGGTGTGCGATCGGCACGTGGGTTTAGGTGTGAGATCTGTACGTGGGTTTAGGTGTGGGATCTGTACGTGGGTTTAGGTGTGCGATCGGCACGTGGGTGTAGGTGTGAGATCTGTACGTGGGTTTAGGTGTGCGATCGGCACGTGGGTTTAGGTGTGGGATCTGTACGTGGGTTTAGGTGTGGGATCTGTACGTGGGTGTAGGTGTGGGATCTGTACGTGGGTGTAGGTGTGGGATCTGTACGTGGGTTTAGGTGTGCGATCGGCACGTGGGTGTAGGTGTGGGATCTGTACGTGGGTTTAGGTGTGCGATCGGCACGTGGGTGTAGGTGTGGGATCTGTACGTGGGTTTAGGTGTGGGATCTGTACGTGGGTTTAGGTGTGCGATCGGCACGTGGGTGTAGGTGTGGGATCTGTACGTGGGTTTAGGTGTGCGATCGGCACGTGGGTGTAGGTGTGGGATCTGTACGTGGGTTTAGGTGTGCGATCGGCACGTGGGTGTAGGTGTGGGATCTGTACGTGGGTTTAGGTGTGGGATCTGTACGTGGGTTTAGGTGTGCGATCGGCACGTGGGTGTAGGTGTGGGATCTGTACGTGGGTTTAGGTGTGCGATCGGCACGTGGGTGTAGGTGTGGGATCTGTACGTGGGTTTAGGTGTGGGATCTGTACGTGTGTTTAGGTGTGCGATCGGCACGTGGGTGTAGGTGTGAGATCTGTACGTGGGTTTAGGTGTGCGATCGGCACGTGGGTGTAGGTGTGGGATATGTACGTGGGTTTAGGTGTGAGATCTGTACGTGGGTTTAGGTGTGGGATATGTACGTGGGTGTAGGTGTGGGATCTGTACGTGGGTTTAGGTGTGCGATCGGCACGTGGGTGTAGGTGTGGGATCTGTACGTGGGTTTAGGTGTGGGATCTGTACGTGGGTTTAGGTGTGCGATCGGCACGTGGGTGTAGGTGTGAGATTTGTACGTGTGTTTAGGTGTGCAATTGGTACGTGGGTTTAGGTGTGTGATCGGTACGTGGGTGTAGGTGTGAGATCTGTACGTGGGTTTAGGTGTGGGATCTGTACGTGGGTGTAGGTGTGGGATCTGTACGTGGGTTTAGGTGTGGGATCTGTACGTGGGTTTAGGTGTGCGATCGGTACGTGGGTGTAGGTGTGGGATCTGTACGTGGGTTTAGGTGTGCGATCGGTACGTGGGTGTAGGTGTGGGATCTGTACGTGGGTTTAGGTGTGGGATCTGTACGTGTGTTTAGGTGTGGGATCGGCACGTGGGTTTAGGTGTGAGATCTGTACGTGGGTTTAGGTGTGGGATCTGTACGTGGGTGTAGGTGTGGGATCTGTACGTGGGTTTAGGTGTGGGATCTGTACGTGTGTTTAGGTGTGGGATCGGCACGTGGGTTTAGGTGTGAGATCTGTACGTGGGTTTAGGTGTGGGATCTGTACGTGGGTGTAGGTGTGAGATCTGTACGTGGGTTTAGGTGTGGGATCTGTACGTGGGTGTAGGTGTGAGATCTGTACGTGGGTTTAGGTGTGGGATCTGTACGTGTGTTTAGGTGTGGGATCTGTACGTGGGTTTAGGTGTGCGATCGGCACGTGGGTTTAGGTGTGAGATCTGTACGTGGGTTTAGGTGTGGGATCTGTACGTGGGTGTAGGTGTGAGATCTGTACGTGGGTTTAGGTGTGGGATCTGTACGTGTGTTTAGGTGTGCGATCGGCACGTGGGTGTAGGTGTGATATCTGTAGGTGGGTTTAGGTGTGGGATATGTACGTGGGTTTAGGTGTGCGATCGGCACGTGGGTGTAGGTGTGGGATCTGTACGTGGGTTTAGGTGTGCGATCGGCACGTGGGTTTAGGTGTGGGATATGTACGTGGGTGTAGGTGTGGGATCTGTACGTGGGTTTAGGTGTGCGATTGGCACGTGGGTTTAGGTGTGGGATATGTACGTGGGTTTAGGTGTGCGATCGGCACGTGGGTGTAGGTGTGGGATATGTACGTGGGTGTAGGTGTGGGATCTGTACGTGGGTTTAGGTGTGCGATCGGCACGTGGGTGTAGGTGTGGGATCTGTACGTGGGTTTAGGTGTGCGATCGGCACGTGGGTTTAGGTGTGGGATATGTACGTGGGTGTAGGTGTGGGATCTGTACGTGGGTTTAGGTGTGCGATCGGCACGTGGGTGTAGGTGTGAGATCTGTACGTGGGTTTAGGTGTGGGATCTGTACGTGGGTTTAGGTGTGCGATCGGCACGTGGGTTTAGGTGTGGGATCTGTACGTGGGTTTAGGTGTGCGATCGGCACGTGGGTGTAGGTGTGGGATCTGTACGTGGGTTTAGGTGTGCGATCGGCACGTGGGTGTAGGTGTGGGATCTGTACGTGGGTTTAGGTGTGGGATCTGTACGTGGGTTTAGGTGTGGGATCTGTACGTGGGTTTAGGTGTGCGATCGGCACGTGGGTGTAGGTGTGAGATCTGTACGTGTGTTTAGGTGTGCGATCGGTACGTGGGTGTAGGTGTGGGATCTGTACGTGGGTTTAGGTGTGCGATCGGTACGTGGGTGTAGGTGTGGGATCTGTACGTGGGTTTAGGTGTGCGATCGGCACGTGGGTGTAGGTGTGGGATATGTACGTGGGTTTAGGTGTGCGATTGGTACGTGGGTGTAGGTGTGAGATCTTTACATGGGTTTAGGTGTGCGATCGGTACATGGGTGTAGGTGTGGGATCTGTACGTGGGTTTAGGTGTAGGATCTGTACGTGTGTTTAGGTGTGTGATCGGCACGTGGGTGTAGGTGTGAGATCTGTACATGGGTTTAGGTGTGCGATCGGTACGTGGGTGTAGGTGTGGGATCTGTACGTGGGTTTAGGTGTGGGATCTGTACGTGTGTTTAGGTGTGCGATCGGCACGTGGGTGTAGGTGTGGGATCTGTACGTGGGTTTAGGTGTGCGATCGGCACGTGGGTGTAGGTGTGGGATATGTACGTGGGTTTAGGTGTGCGATTGGTACGTGGGTGTAGGTGTGAGATCTTTACATGGGTTTAGGTGTGCGATCGGTACATGGGTGTAGGTGTGGGATCTGTACGTGGGTTTAGGTGTAGGATCTGTACGTGTGTTTAGGTGTGCGATCATTTCGTGGGTGTAGGAGTGGGATCTGTACGTGGGTTTAGGTGTGGGATCTGTACTTGGGTTTAGGTTGCGATCGGCACGTGGGTTTAGGTGTAAGATCTGTACATGGGTTTAGGTGTGCGATCGGCACGTGGGTGTAGGTGTGGGATCTATACGTGGGTGTAGGTGTGCGATCGGCACGTGGGTGTAGGTGTGGGATCTGTACGTGGGTTTAGGTGTGGGATCTGTACGTGGGTGTAGGTGTGGGATCTGTACGTGGGTGTAGGTGTGGGATCTGTACGTGGGTTTAGGTGTGGGATCTGTACGTGGGTTTAGGTGTGCGATCGGTACGTGGGTGTAGGTGTGAGATCTGTACATGGGTTTAGGTGTGCGATCGGTACGTGGGTGTAGGTGTGAGATCTGTACATGGGTTTAGGTGTGAGATCTGTACGTGGGTGTAGGTGTGGGATCTGTACATGGGTGTAGGTGTGCGATCGGTACGTGGGTGTAGGTGTGGGATCTGTACGTGGGTTTAGGTGTGGGATCTGTACGTGGGTTTAGGTGTGGGATCTGTACGTGGGTGTAGGTGTGGGATCTGTACGTGGGTTTAGGTGTGGGATCTGTACGTGGGTGTAGGTGTGGGATCTGTACGTGGGTGTAGGTGTGGGATCTGTACGTGGGTGTAGGTGTGCGATCGGCACGTGGGTGTAGGTGTGGGATCTGTACGTGGGTTTAGGTGTGGGATCAGTACGTGGGTTTAGGTGTGGGATCTGTACGTGGGTTTAGGTGTGGGATCTGTACGTGGGTGTAGGTGTGGGATCTGTACGTGGGTTTAGGTGTGAGATCTGTACGTGGGTTTAGGTGTGGGATCTGTACGTGGGTTTAGGTGTGGGATATGTACGTGGGTTTAGGTGTGCGATCGGCACGTGGGTTTAGGTGTGGGATCTGTACGTGGGTTTAGGTGTGGGATCTGTACGTGGGTGTAGGTGTGGGATCTGTACGTGGGTTTAGGTGTGCGATCGGTACGTGGGTGTAGGTGTGGGATCTGTACGTGGGTTTAGGTGTGGGATCTGTACGTGGGTGTAGGTGTGGGATCTGTACATGTGTTTAGGTGTGCGATCGGCACGTGGGTGTAGGTGTGCGATCGGTACATGGGTGTAGGTGTGAGATCTGTACATGGGTTTAGGTGTGCGATCAGTACGTGGGTGTAGGTGTGAGATCTGTACATGGGTTTAGGTGTGCGATCGGTACGTGGGTGTAGGTGTGAGATCTGTACATGGGTTTAGGTGTGCGATCAGTACGTGGGTGTAGGTGTGGGATCTGTACGTGGGTTTAGGTGTGGGATCAGTACGTGGGTTTAGGTGTGGGATATGTACGTGGGTTTAGGTGTGCGATCGGCACGTGGGTGTAGGTGTGGGATCTGTACGTGGGTGTAGGTGTGGGATCTGTACGTGGGTTTAGGTGTGGGATCTGTACGTGGGTTTAGGTGTGGGATCTGTACGTGGGTTTAGGTGTGCGATCTGTACGTTGGTTTAGTTGTGGGATCTGTAGTGGGTTTAGGTGTGAGATCTGTACGTGGGTTTAGGTGTGCAATCAGCACGTGGTTTAGCCTCCTGTCCTATAGAGGAATGAAACTGGCTGGAATCCGGTGGAGGGTTTGTGAAGTCCTTAGCGCCGAGTGTGGCTCCTGGCAGCAGACCCTCGCTCCCTGTCCGGCACCACGGGCTTCAGTGACGCTGTGCTGCTTAGCGCTTTGGTGCTGCAGCCGCTCTGGGCCCTTCTCCCCTTCATTCCTGCCAGCAGGTCGGTCCCAGAGGTTGGTCTTTCAGTAAAGGGTTCTGTGTGGCTCCTGGACTCCAAGGAGACCATGAGTCCACGCTGCCTGCACTTACCCGCTGAGTCTTTCCCTCGCTTGTACCCAGCTCAGAGGCCAGCTCAGCGGCCGTGCCCAGCTCAGCGGCAGGGCCAGCTCAGTGGGGGTAGCACCAGTATGTAGGTGATCATCAAATTGCTGCATGTTTTGCAGACAGAAAAAAGAGGTTGCTAATTAAGCAACCACACTTCCTGGAAAGCCACCGTGACTCAGTTTTTACAGGGGAGCGCTTATTATGCGTCACCATGGTTACCACTTGGGTTAATGGCTTTCTTGGGGTTTTAAGAGGCAGGTTCCTCTTCCCAGCAGAGCAGAATGAAGAGGCGGTCTGTGTCTGGGTTTAAAGGAACCATAAACAGAGATGACCTAGAAAGCCCAGTGCCCGGGGCACCTTTGTGTTGTGTGAAATCCCCACCAGGCACAGGTTTGGGAGGGCCCTGGGAAGAGGAGGAGAATTTTTCCATCCATACTGGCCCGGATGGCCAGGCCCAGCACCCCCAGACCCAGTACCCCCAGGCCCAGCACCCCAGACCCAGCACCCCCAGGCCCAGCACCCCAGACCAGCACCCTCAGCCCCAGCACCCCCAGACCCAGCACCCTCAGCCCCAGCACCCCCAGACCCAGCACCCAAAACTCAGCACTCCAGACCCAGCACCCACAGACCCAGCACCCGCAGACCCAGCACCCTAGGCCCAGCACCCCAGACCCAGCACCCCAGACCCAGCACCCCCAGAGCCAGCACCCCAGACCCAGCACCCTAGGCCCAGCACCCCAGACCCAGCACCCACAGACCCAGCACCCCAGACCCAGCACCCCAGGCCCAGCACCCCAGACCAGCACCCTCAGCCCCAGCACCCCCAGACCCAGCACCCTCAGCCCCAGCACCCCCAGACCCAGCACCCAAAACTCAGCACTCCAGACCCAGCACCCCAGACCCAGCACCCCCAGAGCCAGCACCCCAGACCCAGCACCCTAGGCCCAGCACCCCAGACCCAGCACCCCAGACCCAGCACCCCAGACCCAGCACCCCCAGGCCCAGCACCCCAGACCCAGCACCCCAGGCCCAGCACCCTCAGGTGCAGACACAGAGCCCTGGCTGGGGAGACAGCAGGACAAGCCTTTTTCCCTCTCATCCTCCTGTCGGCGTTTCGAGGGTGGAGAGTCAGCTGCCCAGTCTCAGGGTGACAGCTCTAGGGTCAGGGAGGCCCCCTGCCCACTCCTGGCAGAGGTTCGAGCGGGCTGTCTCTGGATTCCTGCACTGTCCCTCTTTGCCACCCTCCCGTCCCCACCTGCTGCGCCCTCCCACGTCCAGCTGGCAGCTCTTTAGTGGGGCTGGCGGAGTGGCCGTAAGGAGACACCAGGCATTCCACACCCCGGGTGTGTGACTGACAGCCAGCACCCTGCCGAACCTCCCAGTGACAACGAGGAGAACAGGAGGAGAGGCCCACTCGGCAAGGGCGGGTGCTGAGGAAGAATGCCAGCTCCTTTTCCCAGGACCCACACCTCGGCACTGACAAAGGAAACCTGGTCTTCCGAGTGGCTCTGTCATCAGAGGTGGTGGGGAGCCCGGGCCAGCACAGGGACCGGAGCCGGAGCTCGGAGAGCGGAGGGAGCAGGGCTGTGAGAGTGGCAGGAGAGGGGGTCCACCCTGAGGCAGCACCTGGCCGTGGTGGTGTGGGGAGGGGGGGCAGTGAGGGGGCAGGGCTGGCCACTCACTCCCCTTCTGTGGAAGGTGAGACTCTGGCCCTCAGAACTCTCCTCCCTTCTCTTCTCCTGCACCGGCCTCGCCCCCGCACCAGGCCCTGCCGCGGCCCCCTGTCCGGCGGGGTGGGGGCAGCCAGATGACAGTGGGGTAGATGCCTGAGGTGGCCAGTCCTCCTCAGAGGTGTGTGTGGGGTGGGGGGGAGCAGGGGGAGGAGCGCTAGAGACGGATGGCTCGGCCAGCTGTCCCTGCCTCTCTGGCCCCTGTCCGTGTGCGCGGAACAACTGACGCCCGCCCACCGGCCGCATGGGAGCAGCTGTGTGGGTGCCTGGCTCCTCGCTCACCTGAGCTTTCCGCTGAAGAAGGGAAGGCGGAGCTGTAGGGAGCCAGAGCTTGGTGTTCTCCAGGGTCCCGTCTGAGCCAAGACTAGCAGCCCTTCTCTGTCAACGCACCCAGGCCTCCGCCCGCGCCCCAGGCAGGCGCAGGGGGGCAGGAGCCTCGGAGCTGGGGGCGGGCGGGCGGGCAGAGAGCGCTTCTCCGTCTACAGTGCGGCCTTAGGGAGAGAAGGCCAGGTATCTCGGGGGTCCTTGGAAGCGGGAGAACTGCAGGGAAGTGCACAGGCCTCCGATCAGAGCTCTTCCTGAGGAGGCCTGTGCACACACACACACACACACACACGCAGGCGTGCACATGCGTGCTCCTCGCTGGCCCAAGCCCTGGCCCGGGCATGTGCAGGGGGCAACCAAATCATGTGACTCTCACATCAGTGCTTCTCTCATCTCTCCCTCTATCCCTGAAACCCACGGATGAGGATGAACAGCAACATCGGTGGCTCTGTCAGCGGGAATGGTCAGGAGATAAGACCGGCTCTGGGCTCTGTCCTGAGGGTCGTGGGGCCCGCCTGCTGTGCTGAGGGGCGGGGGGGTCCTGGCGGGCAGGGGTAGGGGGTGGCTGGAAGGGACTGCAGGAGTGGGAAGGAGTGGTGAGCCAGGCTGCCTCCAGAAGAGGAGCAGGGATCCCGGTCTTGCAGACGTGGGGCGGGGCTTGGGGTGCAGGGATTCTGAGGGGACAGCTTGCCCACACCTCTCTCCTCTGGAGACATCTCAAACCAGCCCAGAGAAATGAGGGCGCACTGTGCTTGGGACTGTTCTTCCCACTTAGAACAGCCAATGCCACAGTTTCTCGTGGCCTTTTTAACTCCATCTCCCTCGCGTTTCTCCCTCTGCTCCGACACAATCCCCTCCTCAGGCTGGCAGTCCCTCCCTCTCCCCGGAGGCCCTGCTGGCTAAGCCACCTCTGGGGTAGCCCTCCCGCCTGGGGCACCCCCCGCGCTGCTGTCCCATCGCCCTCAGGAACACCAGTGAGAAACACCCGGAGAGAGAGACACATCGATTGGTTGCCTCCTGCATGCACCCTAACCAGGGCCCAGGACGGGGCGGAGCCTGCAACCCAGGAACCTGCCCTGGACCTGAATCGAACCCGGGACCCTTCAGTCCACAGGCCGACCCTCTAGCCACTGAGCCACGCCCTCCAGGGTCACCCTCTTCATCTCGTTCATAGACGCCCGTGGGCAGACTTGGGGGTCCGGGGCTCAGAGGGGCTGGGGGGCTGAGCCGGTCCGTGGGACCAGCTGCTCTTCCTTTGGGGTCTCTGGAAGGCAGCGCGCCCCCTGCACCCCACTGCCTCTCCTTGGCCCCAGAGCACAGGAAGGGACAAACGGGGAGCCTGGTGGGGCGGCCGCACCTCTCCTCGGGCTGAGCCCCACGCTCCTCTGCGGGCGTTGTGGGGGCGCGGCCTGCACCCCATCCGCGCTGCAAGGACCCACGGGAGAGCCGCTCGCTGGTGCTGGGTGCTCCTGCAGTTTCTGGAGGCCCACGCTTCAGACCTGGGAAGCAGGCCGCTAGCCTCCCATTGTCCATCCGGGCTTATGCTGATATGTGTACCAGGCAGACATACGTTTGTCGTCATTTTTGAGCTGTGAATTTCTACGTTCTTATAACACAACATCGCCCTTTCCACAGCAGCATGGGGCCCAGACGTGGTGGGAGGACGTGGGGGGAGGGTGTGAGGGTGAGGGCATGGGGGGGAGAGCGTGGGGAGCGAGAGCGGGGGGGGGAGGGCGTGGTGGAGGGCGTGGGGGGAGGGCGTGGGGGAGGGCGTGGGGGGAGGGCGTGGGGGGAGGGCGTGGGGGGAGGGCGTGGGGGGAGATTGTGGGGGGAGGGCATGGGGGGAGGGTGTGAGGGTGAGGGCATGGGGGGGGAGAGCGTGGGGAGCCAGAGTGTGGGGGGGAGGGCGTGGGGGGAGGGCGTGAGGGTGAGGGCATGGGGGGGAGAGCGTGGGGGGCCAGGGCGTGGGGGGGAGGGCGTGGAGGGGCGTGGGGGGAGGGCGTGGGGTAGGGTGTGGGGGGAGGGCGTGAGGGGGAGGGCATGGGGGGGGAGAGCGTGAGGGGCCAGGGCGTGGGGGAGAGGACGTGGGGGGGAGGGCATGGGGGGGAGAGCGTGGGGGGCCAGGGCGTGGGGGGGAGGGTGTGGGGGGAGTTTGTGGGGGGAGGGTGTGGGGGGGCCGTAAGGGTGAGGGCATGGGGGGAGATCATGGGGGGCCAGGGCGTGGGGGAGAGGACGTGGGGGGAGTACGTGGGGGGAGGGCATGGGGGGAGGGCGTGGGGGAGAGGATGTGGGGGGGAGGGTATGGGGGGAGGGCATGAGGGAAGGGTGTGGGGGGAGGGCGTGAGGGTGAGGGCATGGGGGGGAAAGCGTGAGGGGCCAGGGCGTGGGGGAGAGGACGTAGGGAGAGGACGTGGGGGGAGGGCGTGGGGGGAGGGCGTGGGGGAGAGGACATGGGGGGAGGGCGTGGGGGGAGGGCGTGGGGTAGGGTGTGGGGGGAGGGCGTGAGGGTGAGG